>JAKELJ010000063.1:0-46522 GCA_025594165.1 Tamias sibiricus
TGGCGAAAATGCCTGAAAACGCCTGTAGTTTAATTCTTCAATGGTTAAGGCTACAACATTGAAAATGCAGAAAAGCACTTCAGATCACAAGAGCACACTGTGCTTCTGTCCTGTTTCAAGTATCTCAAAGCTGAATCACTAGGTAGCAAAAGAGTTTCAAACTCACAGAAAAGCGATTTAGCCAACTGGAAATAATTCCATGTTTCTTAGCTTCTGGGTACTAGGGTTCTTTGTGTATTTCAATGAAACTCTGACAAAATGATTCTCTCTTGTGCCCCTCATGGCTCCCCAAATTTGGTCATCCCTCCATCAGGGGTTTTTTGTTTAGAGCCTATTGGATGTTTACCCTGATTAGGCGAATTTCACCGAAAACGCCTGTAGTTTAATTCCTCAATGGTTAAAGCTAGAACTTTGAAAATGCAGAAAAGGACTTCAGATCACAAGAGCACACTGTGCTTCTTTCCTGGTTCAATTATCTGAAAGCTGAATCACTAGGTAGCAAAAGAGTTTCAAACTCACAGAAAAGCGATTTAGCCAAATGGAAATAATTCCATGTTTCTTAGCTTCTGGGTACTAGGGTTCTTTGTGTATTTCAATAAAACTCTGACAAAATGATTCTCTCTTGGGCCCCTCATGGCTCCCCAAATTTGGTCATTTCACCATCACGGGTTTTTTGTTTAGAGCCTATTGGATGTTTACCCTGATTAGGCGAATTTCACTGAAAATGCCTGTAGTTTAATTCCTCAATGGTTAAAGCTAGAACTTTGAAAATGTAGAAAAGCACTTCAGATCACAAGAGCACACTGTGCTTCTTTCCTGGTTCAAGTATCTCATAGCTGAATCACTAGGTAACAAAAGAGTTTCAAACTCACAGAAAAGTGTTTTAGCGAACTGGAAATAATTCCATGTTTCTTAGCTTCTGGGCACTGGGTTTCTTTGTGTATTTCAATGAAACTCTGAAAAAATGATTCTCCCATGTGCCCCTCAAGACTCCCCAAGTTTGGTCATCCCTCCATCAAGGGTGTTTTGTTTACAGTGTATTGGATGTTTACCCTGATTTGGCGAAAATGCCTGAAAACGCCTGTTAGTTTAATTCTTAAATGGTTAATACTAGAACTTTAAAAACGCAGAACAACACTTTAGTTCACAAGAGCACACTGTGCTTCTGTCCTGGTTCAAGTATCTCAAAGCTGAATCACTAGGTAGCAAAAGAGTTTCAAACTCACAGAAAAGCGTTTTAGCCAACTGGAATTAATTCCATGTTTCTTAGCTTGTGGGTACTAGGTTTCTTTGTGTATTTCAATAAAACTCTAACAAAATGATTCTCTCGTGGGCCCCTCATGGCCCCCCAAATGTGGTCAATCCACCATCACGGGTTTTTTGTTTAGAGCCTATTGGATGTTTACCCTGATTAGGCGAATTTCACTGAAAACGCCTGTAGTTTGATTCTTCAATGGTTAAGGCTAGAACATTGAAAATGCAGAAAAGCACTTCAGATCACAAGAGCACACTGTGCTTCTGTCCTGTTTCAAGTATCTCAAAGCTGAATCACTAGGTAGCAAAAGAGTTTCAAACTCACAGAAAAGCGATTTAGCCAACTGGAAATAATTCCATGTTTTTTAGCTTCTGGGTACTAGGGTTCTTTGTGTATTTCAATGAAACTCTGACAAAATGATTCTCTCTTGTGCCCCTCATGGCTCCCCAAATTTGGTCATCCCTCCATCACGGGTTTTTTTTTTTTAGAGCCTATTGGATGTTTACCCTGATTAGGCGAATTTCACCGAAAACGCCTGTAGTTTAATTCCTCAATGGTTAAAGCTAGAACTTTGAAAATGCAGAAAAGGACTTCAGATCACAAGAGCACACTGTGCTTCTTTCCTGGTTCAATTATCTGAAAGCTGAATCACTAGGTAGCAAAAAGTGTTTCAAACTCACAGAAAAGCGATTTAGCCAAATGGAAATAATTCCATGTTTCTTAGCTTCTGGGTACTAGGGTTCTTTGTGTATTTCAATAAAACTCTGACAAAATGATTCTCTCTTGTGTCCCTAATGGCTCCCCAAATTTGGTCATCTCACCATCACAGGTTTTTTGTTTAGAGCCTATTGGATATTTACCCTGATTAGGCGAATTTCACTGAAAACGCCTGTAGTTTAATTCCTCAATGGTTAATGATAGAACTTTGAAAATGCAGAAAAAAACTTCAGATCACAAGAGCACACTCTTCTTCTGTCCTGGTTCAAGTATCTCAAAGCTGAATCACTTGGTAGCAAAAGAGTTTCAAAGTCACAGAAAAGCGATTTAGCCAACTGGAAATAATTCCATGTTTCTTAGCTTCTGGGTAGTAAGGTTCTTTGTGTATTTCAATGAAACTCTGACAAAATGATTCTCTCTTGTGCCCCTCATGGCTCCACAAATTTGGTCATCCCACCATCACGGGTTTTTTATTTAGAGTTATTGGATATTTACCCTGATTAGGCGAATTTCACTGAAAACTCCTGTTAGTTTAAATCCTCAATAGTTAATGCTAGAACTTTAAAAACGCAGAACAACACTTTAGATCACAAGAGCACACTGTGCTTCTGTCCTGGTTCAAGTATCTCAAAGCTGAATCACTAGGTAGCAAAAGAGTTTGAAACTCACAGAAAAGCGTTTTAGGCAACTGGAAAAAATTGCATGTTTCTTAGCTTGTGGGTACTAGGTTTCTTTGTGTATTTCAATGAAACTCTGACAAAATGATTCTCTCTTGGGCCCCTCATGGCTCCCCAAATGTGGTCAATCCACCATCACGGGTTTTTTGTTTAGAGCCTATTGGATATTTACCCTGATTAGGCGAATTTCACTGAAAACGCCTGTAGTTTAATTCCTCAATGGTTAATGATAGAACTTTGAAAATGCAGAAAAAAACTTCAGATCACAAGAGCACACTCTTCTTCTGTCCTGGTTCAAGTATCTCAAAGCTGAATCACTAGGTAGCAAAAGAGTTTCAAAGTCACAGAAAAGCGATTTAGCCAACTGGAAATAATTCCATGTTTCTTAGCATCTGGGTACGAGGTTTCTTCGTGTATTTCAATGAAACTCTGACATAATGATTCTCTCTTGTGCCCCTCATGGCTCCCCAAATTTGGTCATCCCACCATCACGGTTTTTTTTGTTTAGAGCCTATTGGATGTTTACCCTGATTCGGCGAATTTCACTGAAAACGCCTGTATTTTAATTCCTCAATGGTTAAAGCTAGAACTTTGAAAATGCAGAAAAGGACTTCAGATCACAAGAGCACACTGTGCTTCTGTCCTGGTTCAATTATCTGAAAGCTGAATCACTAGGTAGCAAAAGAGTTTCAAACTCACAGAAAAGCGATTTAGCCAAATGGAAATAATTCCATGTTTCTTAGCTTCTGGGTACTAGGGTTCTTTGTGTATTTCAATAAAACTCTGACAAAATGATTCTCTCTTGTGTCCCTAATGGCTCCCCAAATTTGGTCATCCCACCATCACAGGTTTTTTGTTTATAGCCTATTGGATATTTACCCTGATTAGGCGAATTTCACTGAAAACGCCTGTAGTTTAATTCCTCAATGGTTAATGATAGAACTTTGAAAATGCAGAAAAAAACTTCAGATCACAAGAGCACACTCTTCTTCTGTCCTGGTTCAAGTATCTCAAAGCTGAATCACTAGGTAGCAAAAGAGTTTCAAACTCACAGAAAAGCGATTTAGCCAACTGGAAATAATTCCATGTTTCTTAGCTTCTGGGTACTAAGGTTCTTTGTGTATTTCAATGAAACGCTGAAAAAATGATTCTCTCTTGTGCCCCTCATGGCTCCCCAAATTTGGTCATCCCACCATCACGGGTTTTTTGTTTAGAGTTATTGGATATTTACCCTGATTAGGCGAATTTCACTGAAAACTCCTGTTAGTTTAAATTTTCAATGGTTAATGCTAGAACTTTAAAAACGCAGAACAACACTTTAGATCACAAGAGCACACTGTGCTTCTGTCCTGGTTCAAGTATCTCAAAGCTGAATCACAAGGTAGCAAAAGAGTTTCAAACTCACAGAAAAGCGTTTTAGCCAAATAAAAAAAATTCCATGTTTCTTAGCTTGTGGGTACTAGGTTTCTTTGTGTATTTCAATGAAACTCTGACAAAATGATTCTCTCTTGGGTCCCTCATGGCTCCCCTAATTTGGTCATCCCACCATCACGGGTTTTTTGTTTAGAGCCTATTGATGTTTACCCTGATTAGGCGAATTTCACTGAAAACGCCTGTAGTTTAATTCCTCAATGGTTAAAGCTAGAACTTTGAAAATGCAGAAAAGCACTTCAGATCACAAGAGCACACTGTGCTTCTGTCCTGTTTCAAGTATCTCAAAGCTGAATCACTAGGTAGCAAAAGAGTTTCAAACTCACAGAAAAGCGATTTAGCCAACTGGAAATAATTCCATGTTTCTTAGCTTCTGGGTACTAGGGTTCTTTGTGTATTTCAATGAAACTCTGACAAAATGATTCTCTCTTGTGCCCCTCATGGCTCCCCAAATTTGGTCATCCCTCCATCACGGGTTTTTTGTTTAGAGCCTATTGGATGTTTACCCTGATTAGGCGAATTTCACCTGAAAACGCCTGTAGTTTAATTCCTCAATGCTTAAAGCTAGAACTTTGAAAATGCAGAAAAGGACTTCAGATCACAAGAGCACACTGTGCTTCTTGTCCTGGTTCAATTATCTCAAAGCTGAATCACTAGGTAGCAAAAGAGTTTCAAACTCACAGAAAAGCGATTTAGCCAATGGAAATAATTCCATGTTTCTTAGCTTCTGGGTACTAAGGTTCTTTGTGTATTTCAATGAAACTCTGACAAAATGATTCTCTCTTGTGCCCCTCATGGCTCCCCAAATTTGGTCATCCCACCATCACGGTTTTTTTTGTTTAGAGTTATTGGATATTTACCCTGATTAGGCGAATTTCACTGAAAACTCCTGTAGTTTAATTCCTCAATGGTTAATGCTAGAACTTTAAAAACGCAGAACAACACTTTAGATCACAAGAGCACACTGTGCTTCTGTCCTGGTTCAAGTATCTCAAAGCTGAATCACTAGGTAGCAAAAGAGTTTCAAACTCACAGAAAAGCGTTTTAGCCAATGGAAAAATTCCATGTTTCTTAGCTTGTGGGTACTAGGTTTCTTTGTGTATTTCAATGAAACTCTGACAAAATGATTCTCTCTTGTGGGTCCCTCATGGCTCCCCAAATTTGGTCATCCCACCATCACGGGTTTTTTGTTTAGAGCCTATTGGATGTTTACCCTGATTAGGCGAATTTCACTGAAAACGCCTGTAGTTTAATTCCTCAATGGTTAAAGCTAGAACTTTGAAAATGCAGAAAAGCACTTTCAGATCACAAGAGCACACTGTGCTTCTGTCCTGTTTCAAGTATCTCAAAGCTGAATCACTAGGTAGCAAAAGAGTTTCAAACTCACAGAAAAGCGATTTAGCCAACTGGAAATAATTCCATGTTTCTTAGCTTCTGGGTACTAGGGTTTCTTTGTGTATTTCAATGAAACTCTGACAAAATGATTCTCTCTTGTGCCCCTCATGGCTCCCCAAATTTGGTCATCCCTCCATCACGGGTTTTTTGTTTAGAGCCTATTGGATGTTTACCCTGATTAGGCGAATTTCACCGAAAACGCCTGTAGTTTAATTCCTCAATGGTTAAAGCTAGAACTTTGAAAATGCAGAAAAGGACTTCAGATCACAAGAGCACACTGTGCTTCTTTTTTGGTTCAATTATCTGAAAGCTGAATCACTAGGTAGCAAAAGAGTTTCAAACTCACAGAAAAGCGATTTAGCCAAATGGAAATAATTCCATGTTTCTTAGCTTCTGGGTACTAGGGTTCTTTGTGTATTTCAATAAAACTCTGACAAAATGATTCTCTCTTGTGTCCCTAATGGCTCCCCAAATTTGGTCATCTCACCATTACAGGTTTTTTGTTTAGAGCCTATTGGATATTTACCCTGATTAGGCGAATTTCACTGAAAACGCCTGTAGTTTAATTCCTCAATGGTTAATGATAGAACTTTGAAAATGCAGAAAAAAACTTCAGATCACAAGAGCACACTCTTCTTCTGTCCTGGTTCAAGTATCTCAAAGCTGAATCACTAGGTAGCAAAAGAGTTTCAAAGTCACAGAAAAGCGATTTAGCCAACTGGAAATAATTCCATGTTTCTTAGCTTCTGGGTACTAAGGTTCTTTGTGTATTTCAATGAAACTCTGACAAAATGATTCTCTCTTGTGCCCCTCATGGCTCCCCAAATTTGGTCATCCCACCATCACGGGTTTTTTGTTTAGAGTTATTAGATATTTACCCTGATTAGGCGAATTTCACTGAAAACGCCTGTTAGTTTAAATCCTCAATAGTTAATGCTAGAACTTTAAAAACGCAGAACAACACTTTAGATCACAAGAGCACACTGTGCTTCTGTCCTGTTTCAAGTATCTCAAAGCTGAATCACTAGGTAGCAAAAGAGTTTGAAACTCACAGAAAAGCATTTTAGGCAACTGGAAAAAAAATTCCATGTTTCTTAGCTTGTGGGTACTAGGTTTCTTTGTGTATTTCAATGAAACTCTGACAAAATGATTCTCTCTTGGGCCCCTCATGGCTCCCCAAATGTGGTCAATCCACCATCACGGGTTTTTTGTTTAGAGCCTATTGGATATTTACCCTGATTAGGCGAATTTCACTGAAAACGCCTGTAGTTTAATTCCTCAATGGTTAATGATAGAACTTTGAAAATGCAGAAAAAAACTTCAGATCACAAGAGCACACTCTTCTTCTGTCCTGGTTCAAGTATCTCAAAGCTGAATCACTAGGTAGCAAAAGAGTTTCAAACTCACAGAAAAGCGATTTAGCCAAATGGAAATAATTCCATGTTTCTTAGCTTCTGGGTACTAGGGTTCTTTGTGTATTTCAATAAAACTCTGACAAAATGATTCTCTCTTGTGTCCCTAATGGCTCCCCAAATTTGGTCATCCCACCATCACAGGTTTTTTTGTTTAGAGCCTATTGGATATTTACCCTGATTAGGCGAATTTCACTGAAAACGCCTGTAGTTTAATTCCTCAATGGTTAATGATAGAACTTTGAAAATGCAGAAAAAAACTTCAGATCACAAGAGCACACTCTTCTTCTGTCCTGGTTCAAGTATCTCAAAGCTGAATCACTAGGTAGCAAAAGAGTTTCAAACTCACAGAAAAGCAATTTAGCCAACTGGAAATAATTCCATGTTTCTTAGCTTCTGGGTACTAAGGTTCTTTGTGTATTTCAATGAAACGCTGACAAAATGATTCTCTCTTGTGCCCCTCATGGCTCCCCAAATTTGGTCATCCCACCATCACGGGTTTTTTGTTTAGAGTTATTGGATATTTACCCTGATTAGGCGAATTTCACTGAAAACTCCTGTTAGATTAAATTTTCAATGGTTAATGCTAGAACTTTAAAAACGCAGAACAACACTTTAGATCACAAGAGCACACTGTGCTTCTGTCCTGGTTCAAGTATCTCAAAGCTGAATCACTAGGTAGCAAAAGAGTTTCAAACTCACAGAAAAGCGTTTTAGCCAAATAAAAAAAATTCCATGTTTCTTAGCTTGTGGGTACTAGGTTTCTTTGTGTATTTCAATGAAACTCTGACAAAATGATTCTCTCTTGGGCCCCTCATGGCTCCCCAAATTTGGTCATCCCACCATCAAGGGTTTTTTGTTTAGAGCCTATTGGATGTTTACCCTGATTAGGCGAATTTCACTGAAAACGCCTGTAGTTTAATTCCTCAATGGTTAAAGCTAGAACTTTCAAAATGCAGAAAAGCACTTCAGATCACAAGAGCACACTGTGCTTCTTTCCTGGTTCAAGTATCTCATAGCTGAATCACTAGGTAACAAAAGAGTTTCAAAGTCACAGAAAAGTGTTTTAGCGAACTGGAAATAATTCCATGTTTCTTAGCTTCTGGGCACTGGGTTTCTTTGTGTATTTCAATGAAACTCTGAAAAAATGATTCTCCCATGTGCCCCTAAAGACTCCCCAAGTTTGGTCATCCCTCCATCAAGGGTGTTTTGTTTACAGTCTATTGGATGTTTACCCTGATTTGGCGAAAATGCCTGAAAACGCCTGTGAGTTTAATTCTTAAATGTTTAATACTAGAACTTTAAAAACGCAGAACAAAACTTTAGTTCACAAGAGCACACTGTGCTTCTGTCCTGGTTCAAGTATCTCAAAGCTGAATCACTAGGTAGCAAAAGAGTTTCAAACTCACAGAAAAGCGTTTTAGCCAACTGGAAATAATTCCATGTTTCTTAGCTTGTGGGTACTAGGTTTCTTTGTGTATTTCAATAAAACTCTGACAAAATGATTCTCTCGTGGGCACCTCATGGCCCCCCAAATGTGGTCAATCCACCATCACGGGTTTTTTGTTTAGAGCCTATTGGATGTTTACCCTGATTAGGCGAATTTCACTGAAAACGCCTGTAATTTAATTCTTCAATGGTTAAGGCTAGAACATTGAAAATGCAGAAAAGCACTTCAGATCACAAGAGCACACTGTGCTTCTGTCCTGTTTCAAGTATCTCAAAGCTGAATCACTAGGTAGCAAAAGAGTTTCAAACTCACAGAAAAGCGATTTAGCCAAGTGGAAATAATTCCATGTTTCTTAGCTTCTGGGTACTAGGGTTCTTTGTGTATTTCAATGAAACTCTGACAAAATGATTCTCTCTTGTGCCCCTCATGGCTCCCCAAATTTGGTCATCCCTACATCACGGGTTTTTTGTTTAGAGCCTATTGGATGTTTACCCTGATTAGGCGAATTTCACCGAAAACGCCTGTAGTTTAATTCCTCAATGGTTAAAGCTAGAACTTTGAAAATGCAGAAAAGCACTTCATATCACAAGAGCACACTGTGTCTTCTTCTGTCCTGGTTCAATTATCTGAAAGCTGAATCACTAGGTAGCAAAAGAGTTTCAAACTCACAGAAAAGCAATTTAGCGAACTGGAAATAATTCCATGTTTCTTAGCTTCTGGGTACTAGGTTTCTTTGTGTATTTCAATGAAACTCTGACAAAATGATTCTCTCTTGTGTCCCTAATGGCTCCCCAAATTTGGTTATCTCACCATCACAGGTTTTTTGTTTAGAGCCTATTGGATATTTACCCTGATTAGGCGAATTTCACTGAAAACGCCTGTAGTTTAATTCCTCAATGGTTAATGATAGAACTTTGAAAATGCAGAAAAAAACTTCAGATCACAAGAGCACACTCTTCTTCTGTCCTGGTTCAAGTATCTCAAAGCTGAATCACTAGGTAGCAAAAGAGTTTCAAACTCACAGAAAAGCGATTTAGCCAACTGGAAATAATTCCATGTTTCTTAGCTTCTGGGTACTAAGGTTCTTTGTGTATTTCAATGAAACGCTGAAAAAATGATTCTCTCTTGTGCCCCTCATGGCTCCCCAAATTTGGTCATCCCACCATCACGGGTTTTTTGTTTAGAGTTATTGGATATTTACCCTGATTAGGCGAATTTCACTGAAAACTCCTGTTAGTTTAAATTTTCAATGGTTAATGCTAGAACTTTAAAAACGCAGAACAACACTTTAGATCACAAGAGCACACTGTGCTTCTGTCCTGGTTCAAGTATCTCAAAGCTGAATCACTAGGTAGCAAAAGAGTTTCAAACTCACAGAAAAGCGTTTTAGCCAAATAAAAAAAATTCCATGTTTCTTAGCTTGTGGGTACTAGGTTTCTTTGTGTATTTCAATGAAACTCTGACAAAATGATTCTCTCTTGGGTCCCTCATGGCTCCCCAAATTTGGTCATCCCACCATCACGGGTTTTTTGTTTAGAGCCTATTTGATGTTTACCCTGATTAGGCGAATTTCACTGAAAACGCCTGTAGTTTAATTCCTCAATGGTTAAAGCTAGAACTTTGAAAATGCAGAAAAGCACTTCAGATCACAAGAGCACACTGTGCTTCTGTCCTGTTTCAAGTATCTCAAAGCTGAATCACTAGGTAGCCAAAGAGTTTCAAACTCACAGAAAAGCGATTTAGCCAACTGGAAATAATTCCATGTTTCTTAGCTTCTGGGTACTAGGGTTCTTTGTGTATTTCAATGAAACTCTGACAAAATGATTCTCTCTTGTGCCCCTCATGGCTCCCCAAATTTGGTCATCCCTCCATCACGGGTTTTTTGTTTAGAGCCTATTGGATGTTTACCCTGATTAGGCGAATTTCACCGAAAACGCCTGTAGTTTAATTCCTCAATGCTTAAAGCTAGAACTTTGAAAATGCAGAAAAGGACTTCAGATCACAAGAGCACACTCTTCTTCTGTCCTGGTTCAAGTATCTCAAAGCTGAATCACTAGGTAGCAAAAGAGTTTCAAACTCACAGAAAAGCGATTTAGCCAAATGGAAATAATTCCATGTTTCTTAGCTTCTGGGTACTAGGGTTCTTTGTGTATTTCAATAAAACTCTGACAAAATGATTCTCTCTTGTGTCCCTAATGGCTCCCCAAATTTGGTCATCCCACCATCACAGGTTTTTTGTTTAGAGCCTATTGGATATTTACCCTGATTAGGCGAATTTCACTGAAAACGCCTGTAGTTTAATTCCTCAATGGTTAATGATAGAACTTTGAAAATGCAGAAAAAAACTTCAGATCACAAGAGCACACTCTTCTTCTGTCCTGGTTCAAGTATCTCAAAGCTGAATCACTAGGTAGCAAAAGAGTTTCAAACTCACAGAAAAGCGTTTTAGCCAACTGGAAATAATTCCATGTTTCTTAGCTTCTGGGTACTAAGGTTCTTTGTGTATTTCAATGAAACTCTGACAAAATGATTCTCTCTTGTGCCCCTCATGGCTCCCCAAATTTGGTCATCCCACCATCACGGGTTTTTTGTTTAGAGTTATTGGATATTTACCCTGATTAGGCGAATTTCACTGAAAACTCCTGTTAGTTTAAATTTTCAATGGTTAATGCTAGAACTTTAAAAACGCAGAACAACACTTTAGATCACAAGAGCACACTGTGCTTCTGTCCTGGTTCAAGTATCTCAAAGCTGAATCACTAGGTAGCAAAAGAGTTTCAAACTCACAGAAAAGCGTTTTAGCCAAATAAAAAAAATTCCATGTTTCTTAGCTTGTGGGTACTAGGTTTCTTTGTGTATTTCAATGAAACTCTGACAAAATGATTCTCTCTTGGCCCCTCATGGCTCCCCAAATTTGGTCATCCCACCATCAAGGGTTTTTTGTTTAGAGCCTATTGGATGTTTACCCTGATTAGGCGAATTTCACTGAAAACGCCTGTAGTTTAATTCCTCAATGGTTAAAGCTAGAACTTTCAAAATGCAGAAAAGCACTTCAGATCACAAGAGCACACTGTGCTTCTTTCCTGGTTCAAGTATCTCATAGCTGAATCACTAGGTAACAAAAGAGTTTCAAAGTCACAGAAAAGTGTTTTAGCGAACTGGAAATAATTCCATGTTTCTTAGCTTCTGGGCACTGGGTTTCTTTGTGTATTTCAATGAAACTCTGAAAAAATGATTCTCCCTTGTGCCCCTAAAGACTCCCCAAGTTTGGTCATCCCTCCATCAAGGGTGTTTTGTTTACAGTCTATTGGATGTTTACCCTGATTTGGCGAAAATGCCTGAAAACGCCTGTGAGTTTAATTCTTAAATGTTTAATACTAGAACTTTAAAAACGCAGAACAAAACTTTAGTTCACAAGAGCACACTGTGCTTCTGTCCTGGTTCAAGTATCTCAAAGCTGAATCACTAGGTAGCAAAAGAGTTTCAAACTCACAGAAAAGCGTTTTAGCCAACTGGAAATAATTCCATGTTTCTTAGCTTGTGGGTACTAGGTTTCTTTGTGTATTTCAATAAAACTCTGACAAAATGATTCTCTCGTGGGCCCTCATGGCCCCCCAAATGTGGTCAATCCACCATCACGGGTTTTTTGTTTAGAGCCTATTGGATGTTTACCCTGATTAGGCGAATTTCACTGAAAACGCCTGTAATTTAATTCTTCAATGGTTAATGCTAGAACATTGAAAAATGCAGAAAAGCACTTCAGATCACAAGAGCACACTGTGCTTCTGTCCTGTTTCAAGTATCTCAAAGCTGAATCACTAGGTAGCAAAAGAGTTTCAAACTCACAGAAAAGCGATTTAGCCAAGTGGAAATAATTCCATGTTTCTTAGCTTCTGGGTACTAGGGTTCTTTGTGTATTTCAATGAAAACTCTGACAAAATGATTCTCTCTTGTGCCCCTCATGGCTCCCCAAATTTGGTCATCCCACCATCACGGGTTTTTTGTTTAGAGCCTATTGGATGTTTACCCTGATTAGGCGAATTTCACCGAAAACGCCTGTAGTTTAATTCCTCAATGGTTAAAGCTAGAACTTTGAAAATGCAGAAAAGCACTTCATATCACAAGAGCACACTGTTCTTCTGTCCTGGTTCAATTATCTGAAAGCTGAATCACTAGGTAGCAAAAGAGTTTCAAACTCACAGAAAAGCAATTTAGCCAACTGGAAATAATTCCATGTTTCTTAGCTTCTGGGTACTAGGTTTCTTTGTGTATTTCAATGAAACTCTGACAAAATGATTCTCTCTTGTGTCCCTAATGGCTCCCCAAATTTGGTCATCTCACCATCACAGGTTTTTTGTTTAGAGCCTATTGGATATTTACCCTGATTAGGCGAATTTCACTGAAAACGCCTGTAGTTTAATTCCTCAATGGTTAATGATAGAACTTTGAAAATGCAGAAAAAAACTTCAGATCACAAGAGCACACTCTTCTTCTGTCCTGGTTCAAGTATCTCAAAGCTGAATCACTAGGTAGCAAAAGAGTTTCAAACTCACAGAAAAGCGATTTAGCCAACTGGAAATAATTCCATGTTTCTTAGCTTCTGGGTACTAAGGTTCTTTGTGTATTTCAATGAAACGCTGAAAAAATGATTTCTCTCTTGTGCCCCTCATGGCTCCCCAAATTTGGTCATCCCACCATCACGGGGTTTTTTGTTTAGAGTTATTGGATATTTACCCTGATTAGGCGAATTTCACTGAAAACTCCTGTTAGTTTAAATTTTCAATGGTTAATGCTAGAACTTTAAAAACGCAGAACAACACTTTAGATCACAAGAGCACACTGTGCTTCTGTCCTGGTTCAAGTATCTCAAAGCTGAATCACTAGGTAGCAAAAGAGTTTCAAACTCACAGAAAAGCGTTTTAGCCAAATAAAAAAAATTCCATGTTTCTTAGCTTGTGGGTACTAGGTTTCTTTGTGTATTTCAATGAAACTCTGACAAAATGATTCTCTCTTGGGCCCCTCATGGCTCCCCAAATTTGGTCATCCCACCATCACGGGTTTTTTTTGTTTAGAGCCTATTGGATGTTTACCCTGATTAGGCGAATTTCACTGAAAACGCCTGTAGTTTAATTCCTCAATGGTTAAAGCTAGAACTTTGAAAATGCAGAAAAGCACTTCAGATCACAAGAGCACACTGTGCTTCTGTCCTGTTCAAGTATCTCAAAGCTGAATCACTAGGTAGCCAAAGAGTTTCAAACTCACAGAAAAGCGTTTTAGCCAACTGGAAATAATTCCATGTTTCTTAGCTTCTGGGTACTAGGGTTTCTTTGTGTATTTCAATGAAACTCTGACAAAATGATTCTCTCTTGTGCCCCTCATGGCTCCCCAAATTTGGTCAATCCACCATCACGGGTTTTTTGTTTAGAGCCTATTGGATGTTTACCCTGATTAGGCGAAAATTTCACCTGAAAACGCCTGTAGTTTAATTCCTCAATGTTAAAGCTAGAACTTTGAAAATGCAGAAAAGGACTTTCAGATCACAAGAGCACACTGTGCTTCTTTTTTGGTTCAATTATCTGAAAGCTGAATCACTAGGTAGCAAAAGAGTTTCAAACTCACAGAAAAGCGTTTTAGCCAACTGGAAATAATTCCATGTTTCTTAGCTTGTGGGTACTAGGTTTCTTTGTGTATTTCAATAAAACTCTGACAAAATGATTCTCTCGTGGGCACCTCATGGCCCCCCAAATGTGGTCAATCCACCATCACGGGTTTTTTGTTTAGAGCCTATTGGATGTTTACCCTGATTAGGCGAATTTTACTGAAAACGCCTGTAGTTTAATTCCTCAATGGTTAAATCTAGAACTTTGAAAATGCAGAAAAGCACTTCAGATCACAAGAGCACACTGTGCTTCTTTCCTGGTTTCAAGTATCTCATAGCTGAATCACTAGGTAACAAAAGAGTTTCAAACTCACAGAAAAGTGTTTTAGCGAATGGGAAATAATTCCATGTTTCTTAGCTTCTGGGCACTGGGTTTCTTTGTGTATTTCAATGAAACTCTGAAAAAATGATTCTCCCTTGTGCCCCTCAGACTCCCCAAGTTTGGTCATCCCTCCATCAAGGGGTGTTTTGTTTACAGTCTATTGGATGTTTACCCTGATTTGGCGAAAAATGCCTGAAAACGCCTGTGAGTTTAATTCTTAAATGTTTAATACTAGAACTTTAAAAACGCAGAACAAAACTTAGTTCACAAGAGCACACTGTGCTTCTGTCCTGGTTCAAGTATCTCAAAGCTGAATCACTAGGTAGCAAAAGAGTTTCAAACTCACAGAAAAGCGAATTAGCCAACTGGAAATAATTCCATGTTTCTTAGCTTGTGGGTACTAGGTTTCTTTGTGTATTTCAATGAAACTCTGACAAAATGATTCTCTCTTGTGCCTCTCATGGCTCCCCAAATTTGGTCATCTCACCATCACGGGTTTTTTGTTTAGAGCCTATTGGATATTTACCCTGATTAGGCGAATTTCACTGAAAACGCCTGTTAGTTTAAATCCTCAATGGTTAATGCTAGAACATTAAAAAAATGCAGAACAACACTTTAGATCACAAGAGCACACTGTGCTTCTGTCCTGGTTCAAGTATCTCAAAGCTGAATCACTAGGTAGCAAAAAAGTTTCAAACTCACAGAAAAGCATTTTAGCCAACTGGAAATAATTCCATGTTTCTTAGCTTCTGGGTACTAGGGTTCTTTGTGTATTTCAATGAAACTCTGACAAAATGATTCTCTCTTGTGCCCCTCATGGCTCCCCAAATTTGGTCATCCCACCATCAAGGGTTTTTTGTTTAGAGCCTATTGGATGTTTACCCTGATTAGGCGAATTTCACTGAAAACGCCTGTAGTTTAATTCCTCAATGGTTAATGCTAGAACTTTGAAAATGCAGAAAAGCACTTCAGATCACAAGAGCACACTGTGCTTCTTTGTCCTGGTTCAAGTATCTCAAAGCTGAATCACTAGGTAGCAAAAGAGTTTCAAACTCACAGAAAAGTGTTTTAGCCAAATGGAAATAATTCCATGTTTCTTAGCTTCTGGGTACTGGGTTTCTTTGTGTATTTCAATGAAACTCTGAAAAAATGATTCTCTCTTGTGCCCCTCAAGACTCCCCAAATTTGGTCATCCCTCCATCAACGGGTTTTTTGTTTAGAGTCTATTGGATGTTTACCCTGATTAGGCGAATTTGCACTGAAAACGCCTGTAGTTTAATTCCTCAATGGTTAATACTAGAACTTTAAAAACGCAGAAAACACTTTAGTTCACAAGAGCACACTGTGCTTCTGTCCTGGTTCAAGTATCTCAAAGCTGAATCACTAGGTAGCAAAAGAGTTTCAAACTCACAGAAAAGCGATTTTAGCCAACTGGAAATAATTCCATGTTTCTTAGCTTGTGGGTACTAGGTTTCTTTGTGTATTTCAATAAAAACTCTGACAAAATGATTTCTCTCTTGTGCCCCTCATGGCTCCCACAAATTGGTCATCCACCATCACGGGTTTTTTGTTTAGAGCCTATTGGATGTTTACCCTGATTAGGCGAATTTCACTGAAAACGCCTGTAGTTTAATTCCTCAATGGTTAAGGCTAGAACTTTGAAAATGCAGAAAAGCACTTCAGATCACAAGAGCACACTGTGCTTCTTTTTTGGTTCAAGTATCTCAAAGCTGAATCACTAGGTAGCAAAAGAGTTTCAAACTCACAGAAAAGCGTTTTAGCCAACTGGAAATAATTCCATGTTTCTTAGCTTGTGGGTACTAGGTTTCTTTGTGTATTTCAATGAAACTCTGACAAAATGATTCTCTCGTGGGCACCTCATGGCCCCCCAAATGTGGTCAATCCACCATCACGGGTTTTTTGTTTAGAGCCTATTGGATGTTTACCCTGATTAGGCGAATTTCACTGAAAACGCCTGTAGTTTTAATTCCTCAATGGTTAAAGCTAGAACTTTGAAAATGCAGAAAAGCACTTCAGATCACAAGAGCACACTGTGCTTCTTTCCTGGTTCAAGTATCTCAAAGCTGAATCACTAGGTAGCAAAAGAGTTTCAAACTCACAGAAAAGCGATTTAGCCAACTGGAAATAATTCCATGTTTCTTAGCTTCTGGGTACTAGGGTTCTTTGTGTATTTCAATGAAACTCTGACAAAATGATTCTCTCTTGTGCCCCTCATGGCTCCCCAAATTTGGTCATCCCTCCATCACGGGTTTTTTGTTTAGAGCCTATTGGATGTTTACCCTGATTAGGCGAATTTCACCGAAAACGCCTGTAGTTTAATTCCTCAATGGTTAAAGCTAGAACTTTGAAAATGCAGAAAAGGACTTCAGATCACAAGAGCACACTGTGCTTCTTTCCTGGTTCAATTATCTGAAAGCTGAATCACTAGGTAGCAAAAGAGTTTCAAACTCACAGAAAAGCGATTTAGCCAAATGGAAATAATTCCATGTTTCTTAGCTTCTGGGTACTAGGGTTCTTTGTGTATTTCAATAAAACTCTGACAAAATGATTCTCTCTTGTGTCCCTAATGGCTCCCCAAATTTGGTCATCTCACCATCACAGGTTTTTTGTTTAGAGCCTATTGGATATTTACCCTGATTAGGCGAATTTCACTGAAAACGCCTGTAGTTTAATTCCTCAATGGTTAATGATAGAACTTTGAAAATGCAGAAAAAAACTTCAGATCACAAGAGCACACTCGTCTTCTGTCCTGGTTCAAGTATCTCAAAGCTGAATCACTAGGTAGCAAAAGAGTTTCAAACTCACAGAAAAGCGATTTAGCCAACTGGAAATAATTCCATGTTTCTTAGCTTCTGGGTACTAAGGTTCTTTGTGTATTTCAATGAAACTCTGACAAAATGATTCTCTCTTGTGCCCCTCATGGCTCCCCAAATTTGGTCATCCCACCATCACGGGTTTTTTGTTTAGAGTTATTGGATATTTACCCTGATTAGGCGAATTTCACTGAAAACGCCTGTTAGTTTAAATTCCTCAATAGTTAATGCTAGAACTTTAAAAACGCAGAAGAACACTTTAGATCACAAGAGCACACTGTGCTTCTCTCCTGGTTCAAGTATCTCAAAGCTGAATCACTAGGTAGCAAAAGAGTTTGAAACTCACAGAAAAGCGTTTTAGGCAACTGGAAAAAATTCCATGTTTCTTAGCTTGTGGGTACTAGGTTTCTTTGTGTATTTCAATGAAACTCTGACAAAATGATTCTCTCTTGTGCCCCTCATGGCTCCCCAAATTTGGTCATCCACCATCACGGGTTTTTTGTTTAGAGTCCTATTGGATATTTACCCTGATTAGGCGAATTTCACTGAAAACGCCTGTAGTTTAATTCCTCAATGGTTAATGCTAGAACTTTGAAAATGCAGAAAAAAAAACTTCAGATCACAAGAGCACACTCTTCTTCTGTCCTGGTTCAAGTATCTCAAAGCTGAATCACTAGGTAGCAAAAGAGTTTCAAACTCACAGAAAAGCGATTTAGCCAACTGGAAATAATTCCATGTTTCTTAGCTTCTGGGTACTAAGGTTCTTTGTGTATTTCAATGAAACGCTGAAAAAATGATTCTCTCTTGTGCCCCTCATGGCTCCCCAAATTTGGTCATCCCACCATCAACGGGTTTTTTGTTTAGAGTTATTGGATATTTACCCTGATTAGGCGAATTTCACTGAAAACAAAATGATTCTCCTGTTAGTTTAAATTTTCAATGGTTAATGCTAGAACTTTAAAAAAACGCAGAACAACACTTTAGATCACAAGAGCACACTGTGCTTCTGTCCTGGTTCAAGTATCTCAAAGCTGAATCACTAGGTAGCAAAAGAGTTTCAAACTCACAGAAAAGCGTTTTAGCCAAATAAAAAAAATTCCATGTTTCTTAGCTTTGTGGGTACTAGGTTTCTTTGTGTATTTCAATGAAACTCTGACAAAATGATTCTCTCTTGGGTCCCTCATGGCTCCCCAAATTTGGTCATCCCACCATCACGGGTTTTTTGTTTAGAGCCTATTTGATGTTTACCCTGATTAGGCGAATTTCACTGAAAACGCCTGTAGTTTAATTCCTCAATGGTTAAAGCTAGAACTTTGAAAATGCAGAAAAGCACTTCAGATCACAAGAGCACACTGTGCTTCTGTCCTGGTTCAAGTATCTCAAAGCTGAATCACTAGGTAGCAAAAGAGTTTCAAACTCACAGAAAAGTGTTTTAGCCAACTGGAAATAATTCCATGTTTCTTAGCTTCTGGGTACTGGGTTTCTTTGTGTATTTCAATGAAACTCTGAAAAAATGATTCTCTCTTGTGCCCCTCATGGCTCCCCAAATTTGGTCATCCCTCCATCACGGGTTTTTTGTTTAGAGCCTATTGGATGTTTACCCTGATTTGGCGAAATTTCACTGAAAACGCCTGTGAGTTTAATTCTTCAATGGTTTAATAGCTAGAACTTTAAAAATGCAGAAAAGGACTTTAGTTCACAAGAGCACACTGTGCTTCTGTTTTGGTTCAATTATCTCAAAGCTGAATCACTAGGTAGCAAAAGAGTTTCAAACTCACAGAAAAGCGATTTAGCCAAATGGAAATAATTCCATGTTTCTTAGCTTCTGTGGGTACTAGGTTTCTTTGTGTATTTCAATAAAAACTCTGACAAAATGATTCTCTCTTGTGCCCCTCATGGCCCCCCAAATGTGGTCAATCCACCATCACAGGTTTTTTGTTTAGAGCCTATTGGATGTTTACCCTGATTAGGCGAATTTCACTGAAAACGCCTGTAGTTTAATTCCTCAATGGTTAAAGCTAGAACTTTGAAAATGCAGAAAAGCACTTCAGATCACAAGAGCACACTGTGCTTCTTCTGTCCTGTTTCAAGTATCTCAAAGCTGAATCACTAGGTAGCAAAAGAGTTTCAAACTCACAGAAAAGCGATTTAGCCAACTGGAAATAATTCCATGTTTCTTAGCTTCTGGGTACTAGGGTTCTTTGTGTATTTCAATGAAACTCTGACAAAATGATTCTCTCTTGTGCCCCTCATGGCTCCCCAAATTTGGTCATCCCTCACCATCACGGGTTTTTTGTTTAGAGCCTATTGGATGTTTACCCTGATTAGGCGAATTTCACTGAAAACGCCTGTAGTTTAATTCCTCAATGGTTAAAGCTAGAACTTTGAAAATGCAGAAAAGCACTTCAGATCACAAGAGCACACTGTGCTTCTTCTGTCCTGGTTCAAGTATCTGAAAGCTGAATCACTAGGTAGCAAAAGAGTTTCAAACTCACAGAAAAGCGATTTAGCCAACTGGAAATAATTCCATGTTTCTTAGCTTCTGGGTACTAGGTTTCTTTGTGTATTTCAATGAAACTCTGACAAAATGATTCTCTCTTGTGCCCCTCATGGCTCCCCAAATTTGGTCATCTCACCATCACGGGTTTTTTGTTTAGAGCCTATTGGATATTTACCCTGATTAGGCGAATTTCACTGAAAACGCCTGTAGTTTAATTCCTCAATGGTTAATGATAGAACTTTGAAAATGCAGAAAAAAACTTCAGATCACAAGAGCACACTCTTCTTCTGTCCTGGTTCAAGTATCTCAAAGCTGAATCACTAGGTAGCAAAAGAGTTTCAAACTCACAGAAAAGCGATTTAGCCAACTGGAAATAATTCCATGTTTCTTAGCTTCTGGGTACTAAGGTTCTTTGTGTATTTCAATGAAACTCTGACAAAATGATTCTCTCTTGTGCCCCTCATGGCTCCCCAAATTTGGTCATCCCACCATCACGGGTTTTTTGTTTAGAGTTATTGGATATTTACCACCCTGTTAGTTTGATTAGGCGAATTTCACTGAAACGCCTGTGTAGTATTTAATTCCTCAATGGTTAATGCTAGAACTTTAAAAAAATGCAGAAAAACACTTCAGATCACAAGAGCACACTGTGCTTCTGTCCTGGTTCAAGTATCTCAAAGCTGAATCACTAGGTAGCAAAAGAGTTTCAAACTCACAGAAAAGCGTTCAAGTATTTAGGCCAACGAAAAGCGATTTAGGAAATAATTCCATGTTTCTTAGCTTCTGGGTACTAGGGTTCTTTGTGTATTTCAATGAAACTCTGACAAAATGATTCTCTCTTGTGCCCCTCATGGCTCCCCAAATTTGGTCATCCCTCCATCACGGGTTTTTTGTTTAGAGCCTATTGGATGTTTACCCTGATTAGGCGAATTTCACCGAAAACGCCTGTAGTTTAATTCCTCAATGTTAAAGCTAGAACTTTGAAAATGCAGAAAAGGACTTCAGATCACAAGAGCACACTGTGCTTCTTTTTCCTGGTTCAAGTATCTGAAAGCTGAATCACTAGGTAGCAAAAGAGTTTCAAACTCACAGAAAAGCGTTTTAGCCAACTGGAAATAATTCCATGTTTCTTAGCTTGTGGGTACTAGGTTTCTTTGTGTATTTCAATAAAACTCTGACAAAATGATTCTCTCGTGGGCACCTCATGGCTCCCCAAAATGTGGTCAATCCACCATCACGGGTTTTTTGTTTAGAGCCTATTGGATGTTTACCCTGATTAGGCGAATTTCACTGAAAACGCCTGTAGTTTAATTCCTCAATGGTTAAAGCTAGAACTTTGAAAATGCAGAAAAGCACTTCAGATCACAAGAGCACACTGTGCTTCTTTCCTGGTTCAAGTATCTCATAGCTGAATCACTAGGTAACAAAAGAGTTTCAAACTCACAGAAAAGTGTTTTAGCGAATGGGAAATAATTCCATGTTTCTTAGCTTCTGGGCACTGGGTTTCTTTGTGTATTTCAATGAAACTCTGAAAAAATGATTCTCCCTTGTGCCCCTGAAGACTCCCCAAGTTTGGTCATCCCTCCATCAAGGGTGTTTTGTTTACAGTCTATTGGATGTTTACCCTGATTTGGCGAAAATGCCTGAAAACGCCTGTTAATTTAATTCTTAAATGTTTAATACTAGAACTTTAAAAACGCAGAACAAAACTTTAGTTCACAAGAGCACACTGTGCTTCTGTCCTGGTTCAAGTATCTCAAAGCTGAATCACTAGGTAGCAAAAGAGTTTCAAACTCACAGAAAAGCGAATTAGCCAACTAGAAATAATTCCATGTTTCTTAGCTTGTGGGTACTAGGTTTCTTTGTGTATTTCAATGAAACTCTGACAAAATGATTCTCTCTTGTGCCTCTCATGGCTCCCCAAATTTGGTCATCTCACCATCACGGGTTTTTTGTTTAGAGACTATTGGATATTTACCCTGATTAGGCGAATTTCACTGAAAACGCCTGTTAGTTTAAATCCTCAATGGTTAATGCTAGAACATTAAAAATATAGAACAACACTTTAGATCACAAGAGCACACTGTGCTTCTATCCTGGTTCAAGTATGTCAAAGCTGAATCACTAGGTAGCAAAAAAGTTTCAAACTCACAGAAAAGCATTTAGCCAACTGGAAATAATTCCATGTTTCTTAGCTTCTGGGTACTAGGGTTCTTTGTGTCTTTCAATGAAACTCTGACAAAATGATTCTCTCTTGTGCCCCTCATGGCTCCCCAAATTTGGTCATCCCACCATCAAGGGTTTTTTGTTTAGAGCCTATTGGATGTTTACCCTGATTAGGCGAATTTCACTGAAAACGCCTGTAGTTTAATTCCTCAATGGTTAAAGCTAGAACTTTGAAAATGCAGAAAAGCACTTCAGATCACAAGAGCACACTGTGCTTCTTTCCTGGTTCAAGTATCTCATAGCTGAATCACTAGGTAACAAAAGAGTTTCAAACTGACAGAAAAGTGTTTTAGCGAACTGGAAATAATTCCATGTTTCTTAGCTTCTGGGCACTGGGTTTCCTTGTGTATTTCAATGAAACTCTGAAAAAATGATTCTCCCATGTGCCCCTCAAGACTCCCCAAGTTTGGTCATCCCTCCATCAAGGGTGTTTTGTTTACAGTCTATTGGATGTTTACCCTGATTTGGCGAAAATGCCTGAAAACGCCTGTGAGTTTAATTCTTAAATGGTTAATACTAGAACTTTAAAAACGCAGAACAACACTTTAGTTCACAAGAGCACACTGTGCTTCTGTCCTGGTTCAAGTATCTCAAAGCTGAATCACTAGGTAGCAAAAGAGTTTCAAACTCACAGAAAAGCGTTTTAGCCAACTGGAAATAATTCCATGTTTCTTAGCTTGTGGGTACTAGGTTTCTTTGTGTATTTCAATAAAACTCTGACAAAATGATTCTCTCGTGGGCCCCTCATGGCCCCCCAAATGTGGTCAATCCACCATCACGGGTTTTTTGTTTAGAGCCTATTGGATGTTTACCCTGATTCGGCGAATTTCACTGAAAACGCCTGTAGTTTATTCTTCAATGGTTAAGGCTAGAACATTGAAAATGCAGAAAAGCACTTCAGATCACAAGAGCACACTGTGCTTCTGTCCTTTTTCAAGTATCTCAAAGCTGAATCACTAGGTAGCAAAAGAGTTTCAAACTCACAGAAAAGCGATTTAGCCAACTGGAAATAATTCCATGTTTCTTAGCTTCTGGGTACTAGGGTTCTTTGTGTATTTCAATGAAACTCTGACAAAATGATTCTCTCTTGTGTCCCTAATGGCTCCCCAAATTTGGTCATCCCTCACCATCACAGGTTTTTTGTTTAGAGCCTATTGGATATTTAACCTGATTAGGCGAATTTCACCGAAAACACCTGTAGTTTAATTCCTCAATGGTTAAAGCTAGAACTTTGAAAATGCAGAAAAGGACTTCAGATCACAAGAGCACACAGTGCTTCTTTCCTGGTTCAATTATCTGAAAGCTGAATCACTAGGTAGCAAAAGAGTTTCAAACTCACAGAAAAGCGATTTAGCCAAATGGAAATAATTCCATGTTTCTTAGCTTCTGGGTACTAGGTTTCTTTGTGTATTTCAATAAAACTCTGACAAAATGATTCTCTCTTGTGTCCCTAATGGCTCCCCAAATTTGGTCATCTCACCATCACAGGTTTTTTGTTTAGAGCCTATTGGATATTTACCCTGATTAGGCGAATTTCACTGAAAACGCCTGTAGTTTAATTCCTCAATGGTTAATGATAGAACTTTGAAAATGCAGAAAAAAACTTCAGATCACAAGAGCACACTCTTCTTCTGTCCTGGTTCAAGTATCTCAAAGCTGAATCACTAGGTAGCAAAAGAGTTTCAAACTCACAGAAAAGCGATTTAGCCAACTGGAAATAATTCCATGTTTCTTAGCTTCTGGGTACTAAGGTTCTTTGTGTATTTCAATGAAACGCTGAAAAAATGATTCTCTCTTGTGCCCCTCATGGCTCCCCAAATTTGGTCATCCCACCATCACGGGTTTTTTGTTTAGAGTTATTGGATATTTACCCTGATTAGGCGAATTTCACTGAAAACTCCTGTTAGTTTAAATTTTCAATGGTTAATGCTAGAACTTTAAAAACGCAGAACAACACTTTAGATCACAAGAGCACACTGTGCTTCTGTCCTGGTTCAAGTATCTCAAAGCTGAATCACTAGGTAGCAAAAGAGTTTCAAACTCACAGAAAAGCGTTTTAGCCAAATAAAAAAAATTCCATGTTTCTTAGCTTGTGGGTACTAGGTTTCTTTGTGTATTTCAATGAAACTCTGACAAAATGATTCTCTCTTGGGTCCCTCATGGCTCCCCAAATTTGGTCATCCCACCATCACGGGTTTTTTGTTTAGAGCCTATTTGATGTTTACCCTGATTAGGCGAATTTCACTGAAAACGCCTGTAGTTTAATTCCTCAATGGTTAAAGCTAGAACTTTGAAAATGCAGAAAAGCACTTCAGATCACAAGAGCACACTGTGCTTCTGTCCTGGTTCAAGTATCTCAAAGCTGAATCACTAGGTAGCAAAAGAGTTTCAAACTCACAGAAAAGCGATTTAGCCAACTGGAAATAATTCCATGTTTCTTAGCTTCTGGGTACTAGGGTTCTTTGTGTATTTCAATGAAACTCTGACAAAATGATTCTCTCTTGTGCCCCTCATGGCTCCCCAAATTTGGTCATCCCTCCATCACGGGTTTTTTGTTTAGAGCCTATTGGATGTTTACCCTGATTAGGCGAATTTCACCGAAAACGCCTGTAGTTTAATTCCTCAATGCTTAAAGCTAGAACTTTGAAAATGCAGAAAAGGACTTCAGATCACAAGAGCACACTGTGCTTCTTTTTTGGTTCAATTATCTGAAAGCTGAATCACTAGGTAGCAAAAGAGTTTCAAACTCACAGAAAAGCGTTTTAGCCAACTGGAAATAATTCCATGTTTTCTTAGCTTTGTGGGTACTAGGTTTCTTTGTGTATTTCAATAAAACTCTGACAAAATGATTCTCTCGTGGGCACCTCATGGCCCCCCAAATGTGGTCAATCCACCATCACGGGTTTTTTGTTTAGAGCCTATTGGATGTTTACCCTGATTAGGCGAATTTCACTGAAAACGCCTGTAGTTTAATTCCTCAATGGTTAAAGCTAGAACTTTGAAAATGCAGAAAAGCACTTCAGATCACAAGAGCACACTGTGCTTCTTTCCTGGTTCAAGTATCTCATAGCTGAATCACTAGGTAACAAAAGAGTTTCAAACTCACAGAAAAGTGTTTTAGCGAATGGGAAATAATTCCATGTTTCTTAGCTTCTGGGCACTGGGTTTCTTTGTGTATTTCAATGAAACTCTGAAAAAATGATTCTCCCTTGTGCCCCTGAAGACTCCCCAAGTTTGGTCATCCCTCCATCAAGGGTGTTTTGTTTACAGTCTATTGGATGTTTACCCTGATTTGGCGAAAATGCCTGAAAACGCCTGTTAATTTAATTCTTAAATGTTTAATACTAGAACTTTAAAAACGCAGAACAAAACTTTAGTTCACAAGAGCACACTGTGCTTCTGTCCTGGTTCAAGTATCTCAAAGCTGAATCACTAGGTAGCAAAAGAGTTTCAAACTCACAGAAAAGCGAATTAGCCAACTAGAAATAATTCCATGTTTCTTAGCTTGTGGGTACTAGGTTTCTTTGTGTATTTCAATGAAACTCTGACATAATGATTCTCTCTTGTGCCTCTCATGGCTCCCCAAATTTGGTCATCTCACCATCACGGGTTTTTTGTTTAGAGACTATTGGATATTTACCCTGATTAGGCGAATTTCACTGAAAACGCCTGTTAGTTTAAATCCTCAATGGTTAATGCTAGAACATTAAAAATATAGAACAACACTTTAGATCACAAGAGCACACTGTGCTTCTATCCTGGTTCAAGTATGTCAAAGCTGAATCACTAGGTAGCAAAAAAGTTTCAAACTCACAGAAAAGCATTTTAGCCAACTGGAAATAATTCCATGTTTCTTAGCTTCTGGGTACTAGGGTTCTTTGTGTCTTTCAATGAAACTCTGACAAAATGATTCTCTCTTGTGCCCCTCATGGCTCCCCAAATTTGGTCATCCCACCATCAAGGGTTTTTTGTTTAGAGCCTATTGGATGTTTACCCTGATTAGGCGAATTTCACTGAAAACGCCTGTAGTTTAATTCCTCAATGGTTAAAGCTAGAACTTTGAAAATGCAGAAAAGCACTTCAGATCACAAGAGCACACTGTGCTTCTTTCCTGGTTCAAGTATCTCATAGCTGAATCACTAGGTAACAAAAGAGTTTCAAACTCACAGAAAAGTGTTTTAGCGAACTGGAAATAATTCCATGTTTCTTAGCTTCTGGGCACTGGGTTTCCTTGTGTATTTCAATGAAACTCTGAAAAAATGATTCTCCCATGTGCCCCTCAAGACTCCCCAAGTTTGGTCATCCCTCCATCAAGGGTGTTTTGTTTACAGTCTATTGGATGTTTACCCTGATTTGGCGAAAATGCCTGAAAACGCCTGTGAGTTTAATTCTTAAATGGTTAATACTAGAACTTTAAAAACGCAGAACAACACTTTAGTTCACAAGAGCACACTGTGCTTCTGTCCTGGTTCAAGTATCTCAAAGCTGAATCACTAGGTAGCAAAAGAGTTTCAAACTCACAGAAAAGCGTTTTAGCCAACTGGAAATAATTCCATGTTTCTTAGCTTGTGGGTACTAGGTTTCTTTGTGTATTTCAATAAAACTCTGACAAAATGATTCTCTCGTGGGCCCCTCATGGCCCCCCAAATGTGGTCAATCCACCATCACGGGTTTTTTGTTTAGAGCCTATTGGATGTTTACCCTGATTCGGCGAATTTCACTGAAAACGCCTGTAGTTTTATTCTTCAATGGTTAAGGCTAGAACATTGAAAATGCAGAAAAGCACTTCAGATCACAAGAGCACACTGTGCTTCTGTCCTTTTTCAAGTATCTCAAAGCTGAATCACTAGGTAGCAAAAGAGTTTCAAACTCACAGAAAAGCGATTTAGCCAACTGGAAATAATTCCATGTTTCTTAGCTTCTGGGTACTAGGGTTCTTTGTGTATTTCAATGAAACTCTGACAAAATGATTCTCTCTTGTGTCCCTAATGGCTCCCCAAATTTGGTCATCTCACCATCACAGGTTTTTTGTTTAGAGCCTATTGGATATTTAACCTGATTAGGCGAATTTCACCGAAAACACCTGTAGTTTAATTCCTCAATGGTTAAAGCTAGAACTTTGAAAATGCAGAAAAGGACTTCAGATCACAAGAGCACACAGTGCTTCTTTCCTGGTTCAATTATCTGAAAGCTGAATCACTAGGTAGCAAAAGAGTTTCAAACTCACAGAAAAGCGATTTAGCCAAATGGAAATAATTCCATGTTTCTTAGCTTCTGGGTACTAGGTTTCTTTGTGTATTTCAATAAAACTCTGACAAAATGATTCTCTCTTGTGTCCCTAATGGCTCCCCAAATTTGGTCATCGCACCATCACAGGTTTTTTGTTTAGAGCCTATTGGATATTTACCCTGATTTGGCGAATTTCACTGAAAACGCCTGTAGTTTAATTCCTCAATGGTTAATGATAGAACTTTGAAAATGCAGAAAAAAACGTCAGATCACAAGAGCACACTCGTCTTCTGTCCTGGTTCAAGTATCTCAAAGCTGAATCACTAGGTAGCAAAAGAGTTTCAAACTCACAGAAAAGCGATTTAGCCAACTGGAAATAATTCCATGTTTCTTAGCTTCTGGGTACTAAGGTTCTTTGTGTATTTCAATGAAACTCTGACAAAATGATTCTCTCTTGTGCCCCTCATGGCTCCCCAAATTTGGTCATCCCACCATCTCGGGTTTTTTGTTTAGAGTTATTGGATATTTTCCCTGATTAGGCGAATTTCACTGAAAACGCCTGTTAGTTTAAATCCTCAATAGTTAATGCTAGAACTTTAAAAACGCAGAAGAACACTTTAGATCACAAGAGCACACTGTGCTTCTCTCCTGGTTCAAGTATCTCAAAGCTGAATCACTACGTAGCAAAAGAGTTTGAAACTCACAGAAAAGCGTTTTAGGCAACTGGAAAAAATTCCATGTTTCTTAGCTTGTGGGTACTAGGTTTCTTTGTGTATTTCAATGAAACTCTGACAAAATGATTCTCTCTTGGGCCCCTCATGGCTCCCCAAATTTGGTCATTTCACCATCACGGGTTTTTTGTTTAGAGCCTATTGGATGTTTACCCTGATTAGGCGAATTTCACTGAAAATGCCTGTAGTTTAATTCCTCAATGGTTAAAGCTAGAACTTTGAAAATGCAGAAAAGCACTTCAGATCACAAGAGCACACTGTGCTTCTTTCCTGGTTCAAGTATCTCATAGCTGAATCACTAGGTAACAAAAGAGTTTCAAACTCACAGAAAAGTGTTTTAGCGAACTGGAAATAATTCCATGTTTCTTAGCTTCTGGGCACTGGGTTTCTTTGTGTATTTCAATGAAACTCTGAAAAAATGATTCTCCCATGTTCCCCTCAAGACTCCCCAAGTTTGGTCATCCCTCCATCAAGGGTGTTTTGTTTACAGTCTATTGGATGTTTACCCTGATTTGGCGAAAATGCCTGAAAACGCCTGTGATTTTAATTCTTAAATGGTTAATACTAGAACTTTAAAAACGCAGAACAACACTTTAGTTCACAAGAGCACACTGTGCTTCTGTCCTGGTTCAAGTATCTCAAAGCTGAATCACTAGGTAGCAAAAGAGTTTCAAACTCACAGAAAAGCGTTTTTGCCAACTGGAAATAATTCCATGTTTCTTAGCTTGTGGGTACTAGGTTTCTTTGTGTATTTCAATAAAACTCTGACAAAATGATTCTCTCGTGGGCCCCTCATGGCCCCCCAAATGTGGTCAATCCACCATCACGGGTTTTTTGTTTAGAGCCTATTGGATGTTTACCCTGATTAGGTGAATTTCACTGAAAACGCCTGTAGTTTAATTCCTCAATGGTTAAAGCTAGAACTTTGAAAATGCAGAAAAGCACTTCAGATCACAAGAGCACACTGTGCTTCTTTCCTGGTTCAAGTATCTCATAGCTGAATCACTAGGTAACAAAAGAGTTTCAAAGTCACAGAAAAGTGTTTTAGCGAACTGGAAATAATTCCATGTTTCTTAGCTTCTGGGCACTGGGTTTCTTTGTGTATTTCAATGAAACTCTGAAAAAATGATTCTCCCATGTGCCCCTCAAGACTCCCCAAGTTTGGTCATCCCTCCATCAAGGGTGTTTTGTTTACAGTCTATTGGATGTTTACCCTGATTTGGCGAAAATGCCTGAAAACGCCTGTGAGTTTAATTCTTAAATGTTTAATACTAGAACTTTAAAAACGCAGAACAAAACTTTAGTTCACAAGAGCACACTGTGCTTCTGTCCTGGTTCAAGTATCTCAAAGCTGAATCACTAGGTAGCAAAAGAGTTTCAAACTCACAGAAAAGCGATTTAGCCAACTAGAAATAATTCCATGTTTCTTAGCTTGTGGGTACTAGGTTTCTTTGTGTATTTCAATGAAACTCTGACATAATGATTCTCTCTTGTGCCTCTCATGGCTCCCCAAATTTGGTCATCTCACCATCACGGGTTTTTTGTTTAGAGACTATTGGATATTTACCCTGATTAGGCGAATTTCACTGAAAACGCCTGTTAGTTTAAATCCTCAATGGTTAATGCTAGAACATTAAAAATATAGAACAACACTTTAGATCACAAGAGCACACTGTGCTTCTATCCTGGTTCAAGTATGTCAAAGCTGAATCACTAGGTAGCAAAAAAGTTTCAAACTCACAGAAAAGCATTTTAGCCAACTGGAAATAATTCCATGTTTCTTAGCTTCTGGGTACTAGGGTTCTTTGTGTCTTTCAATGAAACTCTGACAAAATGATTCTCTCTTGTGCCCCTCATGGCTCCCCAAATTTGGTCATCCCACCATCAAGCGTTTTTTGTTTAGAGCCTATTGGATGTTTACCCTGATTAGGCGAATTTCACTGAAAACGCCTGTAGTTTAATTCCTCAATGGTTAAAGCTAGAACTTTGAAAATGCAGAAAAGCACTTCATATCACAAGAGCACACTTTTCTTCTGTCCTGGTTCAATTATCTGAAAGCTGAATCACTAGGTAGCAAAAGAGTTTCAAACTCACAGAAAAGTGTTTTAGCGAACTGGAAATAATTCCATGTTTCTTAGCTTCTGGGCACTGGTTTTCTTTGTGTATTTCAATGAAACTCTGAAAAAATGATTCTCCCATGTGCCCCTCAAGACTCCCCAAGTTTGGTCATCCCTCCATCAAGGGTGTTTTGTTTACAGTCTATTGGATGTTTACCCTGATTTGGCGAAAATGCCTGAAAACGCCTGTGAGTTTAATTCTTAAATGGTTAATACTAGAACTTTAAAAACGCAGAACAACACTTTAGTTCACAAGAGCACACTGTGCTTCTGTCCTGGTTCAAGTATCTCAAAGCTGAATCACTAGGTAGCAGAAGAGTTTCAAACTCACAGAAAAGCGTTTTAGCCAACTGGAAATAATTCCATGTTTCTTAGCTTGTGGGTACTAGGTTTCTTTGTGTATTTCAATAAAAACTCTGACAAAATGATTCTCTCGTGGGCCCCTCATGGCCCCCCAAATGTGGTCAATCCACCATCACGGGTTTTTTGTTTAGAGCCTATTGGATGTTTACCCTGATTCGGCGAATTTCACTGAAAACGCCTGTAGTTTTATTCTTCAATGGTTAAGGCTAGAACATTGAAAATGCAGAAAAGCACTTCAGATCACAAGAGCACACTGTGCTTCTGTCCTTTTTCAAGTATCTCAAAGCTGAATCACTAGGTAGCAAAAGAGTTTCAAACTCACAGAAAAGCGATTTAGCCAACTGGAAATAATTCCATGTTTCTTAGCTTCTGGGTACTAGGGTTCTTTGTGTATTTCAATGAAACTCTGACAAAATGATTCTCTCTTGTGCCCCTCATGGCTCCCCAAATTTGGTCATCCCTCCATCACGGGTTTTTTGTTTAGAGCCTATTGGATGTTTACCCTGATTATGCGAATTTCACCGAAAAACGCCTGTAGTTTAATTCCTCAATGGTTAAAGCTAGAACTTTGAAAATGCAGAAAAGGACTTCAGATCACAAGAGCACACAGTGCTTCTTTCCTGGTTCAATTATCTGAAAGCTGAATCACTAGGTAGCAAAAGAGTTTCAAACTCACAGAAAAGCGATTTAGCCAAATGGAAATAATTCCATGTTTCTTAGCTTCTGGGTACTAGGTTTCTTTGTGTATTTCAATAAAACTCTGACAAAATGATTCTCTCTTGTGTCCCTAATGGCTCCCCAAATTTGGTCATCTCACCATCACAGGTTTTTTGTTTAGAGCCTATTGGATATTTACCCTGATTAGGCGAATTTCACTGAAAACGCCTGTAGTTTAATTCCTCAATGGATAATGATAGAACTTTGAAAATGCAGAAAAAAACTTCAGATCACGAGAGCACACTCGTCTTCTGTCCTGGTTCAAGTATCTCAAAGCTGAATCACTAGGTAGCAAAAGAGTTTCAAACTCACAGAAAAGCGATTTAGCCAACTGGAAATAATTCCATGTTTCTTAGCTTCTGGGTACTAAGGTTCTTTGTGTATTTCAATGAAACTCTGACAAAATGATTCTCTCTTGTGCCCCTCATGGCTCCCCAAATTTGGTCATCCCACCATCTCGGGTTTTTTGTTTAGAGTTATTGGATATTTACCCTGATTAGGCGAATTTCACTGAAAACGCCTGTTAGTTTAAATCCTCAATAGTTAATGCTAGAACTTTAAAAACGCAGAAGAACACTTTAGATCACAAGAGCACACTGTGCTTCTCTCCTGGTTCAAGTATCTCAAAGCTGAATCACTAGGTAGCAGAAGAGTTTGAAACTCACAGAAAAGCGTTTTAGGCAACTGGAAAAAATTCCATGTTTCTTAGCTTGTGGGTACTAGGTTTCTTTGTGTATTTCAATGAAACTCTGACAGAATGATTCTCTCTTGGGCCCCTCATGGCTCCCCAAATGTGGTCAATCCACCATCACGGGTTTTTTGTTTACAGCCTATTGGATATTTACCCTGATTAGGCGAATTTCACTGAAAACGCCTGTAGTTTAATTCCACAATGGTTAGTGATAGAACTTTGAAAATGCAGAAAAAAACGTCAGATCACAAGAGCACACTCTTCTTCTGTCCCGGTTCAAGTATCTCAAAGCTGAATCACTAGGTAGCAAAAGAGTTTCAAAGTCACAGAAAAGCGATTTAGCCAACTGGAAATAATTCCATGTTTCTTAGCATCTGGGTACGAGATTTCTTCGTGTATTTCAATGAAACTCTGACATAATGATTCTCTCTTGTGCCCCTCATGGCTCCCCAAATTTGGTCATCCCACCATCACGGGTTTTTTGTTTAGAGCCTATTGGATGTTTACCCTGATTAGGCGAATTTCAGTGAAAACGCCTGTATTTTAATTCCTCAATGGTTAAAGCTAGAACTTTGAAAATGCAGAAAAGGACTTCAGATCACAAGAGCACACTGTGCTTCTGTCCTGGTTCAATTATCTGAAAGCTGAATCACTAGGTAGCAAAAGAGTTTCAAATTCTCAGAAAAGCGATTTAGCCAAATGGAAATAATTCCATGTTTCTTAGCTTCTGGGTACTAGGGTTCTTTGTGTATTTCAATAAAACTCTGACAAAATGATTCTCTCTTGTGTCCCTAATGGCTCCCCAAATTTGGTCATCTCACCATCACAGGTTTTTTGTTTAGAGCCTATTGGATATTTACCCTGATTAGGCGAATTTCACTGAAAACGCCTGTAGTTTAATTCCTCAATGGTTAATGATAGAACTTTGAAAATGCAGAAAAAAACGTCAGATCACAAGAGCACACTCTTCTTCTGTCCTGGTTCAAGTATCTCAAAGCTGAATCACTAGGTAGCAAAAGAGTTTCAAACTCACAGAAAAGCGATTTAGCCAACTGGAAATAATTCCATGTTTCTTAGCTTCTGGGTACTAAGGTTCTTTCTGTATTTCAATGAAACTCTGAAAAAATGATTCTCTCTTGTGCCCCTCATGGCTCCCCAAATTTGGTCATCCCACCATCACGGGTTTTTTGTTTAGAGTTATTGGATCTTTACCCTGATTAGGCGAATTTCACTGAAAACTCCTGTTAGTTTTTAAATCCTCAATGGTTAATGCTAGAACTTTAAAAACGCAGAACAACACTTTAGATCACAAGAGCACACTGTGCTTCTGTCCTGGTTCAAGTATCTCAAAGCTGAATCACTAGGTAGCAAAAGACTTTCAAACTCACAGAAAAGCGTTTTAGCCAAATAAAAAAAATTCCATGTTTCTTAGCTTGTGGGTACTAGGTTTCTTTGTGTATTTCAATGAAACTCTGAAAAAATGATTCTCTCTTGGGCCCCTCATGGCTCCCCAAATTTGGTCATCCCACCATCACGGGTTTTTTTGTTTAGAGCCTATTGGATGTTTACCCTGATTAGGCGAATTTCACTGAAAATGCCTGTATTTTTAATTCCTCAATGGTTAAAGCTAGAACTTTGAAAATGCAGAAAAGCACTTCAGATCACAAGAGCACACTGTGCTTCTTTCCTGGTTCAAGTATCTCATAGCTGAATCACTAGGTAACAAAAGAGTTTCAAACTCACAGAAAAGTGTTTTAGCGAACTGGAAATAATTCCATGTTTCTTAGCTTCTGGGCACTGGGTTTCTTTGTGTATTTCAAGGAAACTCTGAGAAAAAGATTCTCCCATGTGCCCCTCAAGACTCCCCAAGTTTGGTCATCCCTCCATCAAGGGTGTTTTGTTTACAGTCTAATGGATGTTTACCCTAATTTGGCGAAAATGCCTGAAAACGCCTGTGATTTTAATTCTTAAATGGTTAATACTAGAACTTTAAAAACGCAGAACAACACTTTAGTTCACAAGAGCACACTGTGCTTCTGTCCTGGTTCAAGTATCTCAAAGCTGAATCACTAGGTAGCAAAAGAGTTTCAAACTCACAGAAAAGCGTTTTAGCCAACTGGAAACAATTCCATGTTTCTTAGCTTGTGGGTACTAGGTTTCTTTGTGTATTTCAATAAAACTCTGACAAAATGATTCTCTCGTGGGCCCCTCATGGCCCCCAAATGTGGTCAATCCACCATCACGGGTTTTTTGTTTAGAGCCTATTGGATGTTTACCCTGATTAGGCGAATTTCACTGAAAACGCCTGTAGTTTAATTCTTCAATGGTTAAGGCTAGAACATTGAAAATGCAGAAAACCACTTCAGATCACAAGAGCACACTGTGCTTCTGTCCTGTTTCAAGTATCTCAAAGCTGAATCACTAGGTAGCAAAAGAGTTTCAAACTCACAGAAAAGCGATTTAGCCAACTGGAAATAATTCCATGTTTCTTAGCTTCTGGGTACTAGGGTTCTTTGTGTATTTCAATAAAACTCTGACAAAATGATTCTCTCTTGTGTCCCTAATGGCTCCCCAAATTTGGTCATCTCACCATCACAGGTTTTTTGTTTAGAGCCTATTGGATATTTACCCTGATTAGGCGAATTTCACTGAAAACGCCTGTAGTTTAATTCCTCAATGGTTAATGATAGAACTTTGAAAATGCAGAAAAAAACTTCAGATCACAAGAGCACACTCGTCTTCTGTCCTGGTTCAAGTATCTCAAAGCTGAATCACTAGGTAGCAAAAGAGTTTCAAACTCACAGAAAAGCGATTTAGCCAACTGGAAATAATTCCATGTTTCTTAGCTTCTGGGTACTAAGGTTCTTTGTGTATTTCAATGAAACTCTGACAAAATGATTCTCTCTTGTGCCCCTCATGGCTCCCCAAATTTGGTCATCCCACCATCACGGGTTTTTTGTTTAGAGTTATTGGATATTTACCCTGATTAGGCGAATTTCACTGAAAACTCCTGTTAGTTTAAATCCTCAATGGTTAATGCTAGAACTTTAAAAACGCAGAACAACACTTTAGATCACAAGAGCACACTGTGCTTCTGTCCTGGTTCAAGTATCTCAAAGCTGAATCACTAGGTAGCAAAAGACTTTCAAACTCACAGAAAAGCGTTTTAGCCAAATAAAAAAAATTCCATGTTTCTTAGCTTGTGGGTACTAGGTTTCTTTGTGTATTTCAATGAAACTCTGACAAAATGATTCTCTCTTGGGCCCCTCATGGCTCCCCAAATGTGGTCAATCCACCATCACGGGTTTTTTGTTTAGAGCCTATTGGATGTTTACCCTGATTAGGCGAATTTCACTGAAAACGCCTGTAGTTTAATTCTTCAATGGTTAAGGCTAGAACATTGAAAATGCAGAAAAGCACTTCAGATCACAAGAGCACACTGTGCTTCTGTCCTGTTTCAAGTATCTCAAAGCTGAATCACTAGGTAGCAAAAGAGTTTCAAACTCACAGAAAAGCGATTTAGCCAACTGGAAATAATTCCATGTTTCTTAGCTTCTGGGTACTAGGGTTCTTTGTGTATTTCAATGAAACTCTGACAAAATGATTCTCTCTTGTGCCCCTCATGGCTCCCCAAATTTGGTCATCCCTCCATCACGGGTTTTTTGTTTAGAGCCTATTGGATGTTTACCCTGATTAGGCGAATTTCACCGAAAACGCCTGTAGTTTAATTCCTCAATGGTTAAAGCTAGAACTTTGAAAATGCAGAAAAGGACTTCAGATCACAAGAGCACACTGTGCTTCTTTCCTGGTTCAATTATCTGAAAGCTGAATCACTAGGTAGCAAAAGATTTTCAAACTCACAGAAAAGCGATTTAGCCAAATGGAAATAATTCCATGTTTCTTAGCTTCTGGGTACTAGGGTTCTTTGTTTATTTCAATAAAACTCTGACAAAATGATTCTCTCTTGTGTCCCTAATGGCTCCCCAAATTTGGTCATCTCACCATCACAGGTTTTTTGTTTAGAGCCTATTGGATATTTACCCTGATTAGGCGAATTTCACTGAAAACGCCTGTAGTTTAATTCCTCAATGGTTAATGATAGAACTTTGAAAATAGAAAAAAAACTTCAGATCACAAGAGCACACTCGTCTTCTGTCCTGGTTCAAGTATCTCAAAGCTGAATCACTAGGTAGCAAAAGAGTTTCAAACTCACAGAAAAGCGATTTAGCCAAGTGGAAATAATTCCATGTTTCTTAGCTTCTGGGTACTAAGGTTCTTTGTGTATTTCAATGAAACTCTGAAAAATGATTCTCTCTTGTGCCCCTCATGGCTCCCCCCAAATTTGGTCATCCCACCATCACGGGTTTTTTGTTTAGAGTTATTGGATATTTACCCTGATTAGGCGAATTTCACTGAAAACTCCTGTTAGTTTAAATCCTCAATGGTTAATGCTAGAACTTTAAAAAAACGCAGAACAACACTTTAGATCACAAGAGCACACTGTGCTTCTGTCCTGGTTCAAGTATCTCAAAGCTGAATCACTAGGTAGCAAAAGACTTTCAAACTCACAGAAAAGCGTTTTAGCCAAATAAAAAAAATTCCATGTTTCTTAGCTTGTGGGTACTAGGTTTCTTTGTGTATTTCAATGAAACTCTGACAAAATGATTCTCTCTTGTGCCCCTCATGGCTCCCCAAATTTGGTCATCCCTCCATCACGGGTTTTTTGTTTAGAGCCTATTGGATATTTACCCTGATTAGGCGAATTTCACTGAAAACGCCTGTAGTTTAATTCCTCAATGGATAATGATAGAACTTTGAAAATGCAGAAAAAAACTTCAGATCACAAGAGCACACTCGTCTTCTGTCCTGGTTCAAGTATCTCAAAGCTGAATCACTAGGTAGCAAAAGAGTTTCAAACTCACAGAAAAGCGATTTAGCCAACTGGAAATAATTCCATGTTTCTTAGCTTCTGGGTACTAAGGTTCTTTGTGTATTTCAATGAAAACTCTGACAAAATGATTCTCTCTTGTGCCCCTCATGGCTCTCCAAATTTGGTCATCCCACCATCACGGGTTTTTTGTTTAGAGTTATTGGATCTTTAACCTGATTAGGCGAATTTCACTGAAAACTCCTGTTAGTTTAAATCCTCAATGGTTAATGCTAGAACTTTAAAAACGCAGAACAACACTTTAGATCACAAGAGCACACTGTGCTTCTGTCCTGGTTCAAGTATCTCAAAGCTGAATCACTAGGTAGCAAAAGAGTTTCAAACTCACAGAAAAGCGTTTTAGTCAACTGGAAAAAATTCCATGTTTCTTAGCTTGTGGGTACTAGGTTTCTTTGTGTATTTCAATGAAAACTCTGACAAAATGATTCTCCATTGGGCCCCTCATGGCTCCCCCCAAATTTGGTCTCCACTCCATCACGGGTTTTTTGTTTAGAGACCTATTGGATGTTTTAACCCTGATTAGGCGAATTTCACTGAAAAAACGCCTGTAGTTTAAATTCTTTCAATGGTTAATGCTAGAACTTTGAAAATGCAGAGAAAAAACTTCAGATCACAAGAGCACACTGTGCCTTCTGTCCTGGTTCAAGTATCTCAAAGCTGAATCACTAGGTAGCAAAAGAGTTTCAAAACTCACAGAAAAGCGTTGTTTAGCCAACTGGAAATAATTCCATGTTTCTTAGCTTCTGGGTACTAGGTTCTTTGTGTATTTCAAATGAAACTCTGACAAAATGATTCTCTCTTGTGCCCCTCATGGCTCCCCAAATTTGGTCATCCCACCATCACGGGTTTTTTGTTTAGAGCCTATTGGATCCTTTAACCTGATTAGGCGAATTTCACTGAAAACTCCTGTTAGTTTTAAATCCTCAATGGTTAATGCTAGAACTTTAAAAACGCAGAACAACACTTTAGATCACAAGAGCACACTGTGCTTCTGTCCTGGTTCAAGTATCTCAAAGCTGAATCACTAGGTAGCAAAAGAGTTTCAAACTCACAGAAAAGCGTTTTTTAGTCAACTGGAAAAAATTCCATGTTTCTTAGCTTGTGGGTACTAGGTTTCTTTGTGTATTTCAATGAAACTCTGACAAAATGATTCTCTCTTGGGCCCCTCATGGCTCTCCAAATTTGGTCATCCCACCATCACGGGTTTTTTGTTTAGAGTTATTGGATCTTTAACCTGATTAGGCGAATTTCACTGAAAACTCCTGTTAGTTTAAATCCTCAATGGTTAATGCTAGAACTTTAAAAACGCAGAACAACACTTTAGATCACAAGAGCACACTGTGCTTCTGTCCTGGTTCAAGTATCTCAAAGCTGAATCACTAGGTAGCAAAAGAGTTTCAAACTCACAGAAAAGCGTTTTAGTCAACTGGAAAAAATTCCATGTTTCTTAGCTTGTGGGTACTAGGTTTCTTTGTGTATTTCAATGAAAACTCTGACAAAATGATTCTCTCTTGGGCCCCTCATGGCTCCCCAAATTTGGTCATCCCACCATCACGGGTTTTTTGTTTAGAGTATGTTGGATGTTTACCCTGATTAGGCGAATTTCACTGAAAACGCCTGTAGTTTAATTCCTCAATGGTTAAAGCTAGAACGTTGAAAATGCAGAAAAGCACTTCAGATCCCAAGAGCATACTGTGCTTCTTTCCTGGTTCAAGAATCTCATAGCTGAATCACTAGGTAACAAAAGAGTTTCAAACTCACAGAAAAGTGTTTTAGCGAACTGGAAATAATTCCATGTTTCTTAGCTTCTGGGCACTGGGTTTCTTTGTGTATTTCAATGAAACTCTGAAAAAATGATTCTCTCATGTGCCCCTCAAGGATCCCCAAGTTTGGTTATCCCACCATCAAGGGTGTTTTGTTTACAGTCTATTGGATGTTTACCCTGATTAGGCGAAAATGCCTGAAAACGCCTGTGAGTTTAATTCTTAAATAGTTAATGCTAGAACTTTAAAAAGGCAGAACAACACTTTAGTTCACAAGAGCACACTGTGCTTCTCTCCTGGTTCAAGTATATGAAAGCTGAAGCTCTCGGTAGCAAAAGAGTTTCAAACTCACAGAAAAGCATTTTAGCCAACTGGAAATAATTCCGTGTTTCTTAGCTTGTCGATACTAGGTTTCTTTTTGTATTTCAATGAAACTCTGACAAAATGATTGTCTCTTGTGCCCCTCATTGCTCCCCAAATTTCGTCAATCCACCATCACGGGTTTTTTGTTTAGAGCCTATAGGATGTTTACACTGATTAGGCGAATTTCACTGAAAACGCCTGTAATTTTATTCCTCAATGGTTAATGCTAGAACTTTGGAAATGCAGAAAAGCACTTCACATCACAAGAGCACACTGTGCTCCTGTGCTGGTTCAAGTATCTGAAAGCTGAATCACTAGGTAGCAAAAGAGTTTCAAACTCACAGAAAAGCGATTTTAGCCAACTGGAAATAATTCCATGTTTCTTAGCTTCTGGGTACTAGGTTTCTTAGTGTATTTCAATTAAATTTTGACAAAATGATTCTCTCTTGTGCCCCTCATGGCTCCCCAAATTTGGTCATCCCACCATCACGGGTTTTTTGTTCAGAGCCTATTGGATGTTTACCCCGATTAGGCGAATTTCACTGAAAACGCCTGTAGTTTAATTCCTCAATGGTTAATGCTAGAACTTTGAAAATGCAGAAAAGCACTTCAGATCACAAGAGCTCACTGTTGTTCTTTCCTGGTTCAAGTATCTCAAAGCTGAATCACTAGGTAGCAAAAGAGTTTCAAACTCACAGAAAAGCTTTTTAGCGAACTGTAAATAATTCCATGTTTCTTAGCATCTGGGAACTAGGTTTCTTTGTTTATTTCAATGAAACTCTGAAAAAATGATTCTCTCATGTGCCCCTCCAGGCTCCCCAAGTTTGGTCATCCCACCATCAAGGGTGTTTTTGTTTACAGTCTATTGGATGTTTACCCTGATTATGCGAAAATGCCTGAAAACGCCTGTGAGTTTAATTCTTAAATGGTTAATGCTATTACTTTAAAAACGCAGAACAACACTTTAGTTCACAAGAGCACACTGTGCTTCTGTCCTGGTTCAAGTATCTCAAAGCTGAATCACTAGGTAGCAAAAGAGTTTCAAACTCACAGAAAAGCGTTTTAGCCAACTGGAAATAATTCCATGTTTCTTGGCTTGTGTTTACTAGGTTTCTTTGTGTATTTCAATGAAAACTCTGACAAAATGATTCTCTCTTGTGCCCCTCATGGCTCCCCCAATTTGGTCAATTCACCCTCACGGGTTCTTTGTTTAGAGCCTATTGGATGTTTATCCTGATAGGGCGAATTTCACTGAAAACGCCTGTAGTTTAATTCCTCAATGGTTAATGCTAGAACTTTGAAAATGCAGAAAACCACTTCAGATCACAAGAGCACACTGTGGTCCTGTCCTGGTTCAAGTATCTCAAGGATGAGTCACTAGGTAGCAAAACAGTTTCAAACTCACAGAAAAGCGATTTAGCCAACTGAAAATAATTCGATGTTTCTTAGCTTGTGGGCACTAGGTTTCTTTGTGTATTTCAATGAAAATCTGACAAAATGATTCTCTCTTTTGCCCCTCATGGCTCCCCAAATTTGGTCATCCCACGATCACGGGTTTTTTGTTTAGAGCCTATTGGATGTTTACCCTGATTAGGCGAATTTCACTGAAAACGCCTGTTAGTTTAATTCCTCAATGGTTAATGCTAGAACTTTGAAAATGCAGAAAAGCACTTAAGATCACAAGAGCTCACTGTGCTTCTTTCCTGGTTCAAGTATCTCAAAGCTGAATCACTAGGTAGCAAAAGAGTTTCAATCTCACAGAAAGGCGTTTTAGCGAACTAGAAATAATTCCATGTTTCTTAGCTTGTGGGTAGTAGGTTTCTTTGTGTATTTCAATGAAACTCTGAAAAAATGATTCTCTCATGTGCCCCTCAAGGATCCCCAAGTTTGGTCATCCCACCATCAAGGGTGTTTTGTTTAGAGTCTATTGGATGTTTACCTTGATTAGGCGAAAATGCCTGAAAACGCCTGTGAGTTTAATTCTTAAATGGTTAATGCTAGAACTTTAAAAACGCAGAACAACACTTTAGTTCACAAGAGCACACTGTGCTTCTCTCCTGGTTCAAGTATCTCAAAGCTGAATCACTAGGTAGCAAAAGAGTTTCAAACTCACAGAAAAGCGTTTTTAGCCAACAGGAAATAATTCCATGTTTCTTAGCTTGTGGGTACTAGGTTTCTTTGTGTATTTCAATGAAACTCTGACAAATTGATTCTCTCTTGGGCCCCTCATGGCTCCCCAAATTTGGTCAATCCACCATCACGTGTTTTTTTTTAGAGCCTATTGGATGTTTACCCTGATTAGGCGAATTTCACTGAAAACGCCTGTAGTTTTATTCCTCAATGGTTAATGCTAAAACTTTGAAAATGCAGAAAAGCACTTCAGATCACAAATGCACACTGTGCTTCTGTCCTGGTTCAAGTATCTCAAAGCTGAATCACTAGGTAGCAAAAGAGTTTCAAACTCACAGAAAAGCATTTTATCCAACTGGAAATAATTCCATGTTTCTTAGCTTGTGGGTATTAGGTTTCTTTGTGTATTTCAATGAAACTCTGACAAAATGATTCTCTCTTGTGCCCCTCATGGCTCCCCAAATTTGGTCATCCCTCCATCACGGGTTTTTTGTTTAGAGCCTATTGGATGTTTACCCTGATTAGGCGAATTTCACCGAAAACGCCTGTAGTTTAATTCCTCAATGGTTAAAGCTAGAACTTTGAAAATGCAGAAAAGGACTTCAGATCACAAGAGCACACTGTGCTTCTTTCCTGGTTCAATTATCTGAAAGCTGAATCACTAGGTAGCAAAAGATTTTCAAACTCACAGAAAAGCGATTTAGCCAAATGGAAATAATTCCATGTTTCTTAGCTTCTGGGTACTAGGGTTCTTTGTTTATTTCAATAAAACTCTGACAAAATGATTCTCTCTTGTGTCCCTAATGGCTCCCCAAATTTGGTCATCTCACCATCACAGGTTTTTTGTTTAGAGCCTATTGGATATTTACCCTGATTAGGCGAATTTCACTGAAAACGCCTGTAGTTTAATTCCTCAATGGTTAATGATAGAACTTTGAAAATAGAAAAAAACTTCAGATCACAAGAGCACACTCGTCTTCTGTCCTGGTTCAAGTATCTCAAAGCTGAATCACTAGGTAGCAAAAGAGTTTCAAACTCACAGAAAAGCGATTTAGCCAAGTGGAAATAATTCCATGTTTCTTAGCTTCTGGGTACTAAGGTTCTTTGTGTATTTCAATGAAACTCTGAAAAAATGATTCTCTCTTGTGCCCCTCATGGCTCCCCAAATTTGGTCATCCCACCATCACGGGTTTTTTGTTTAGAGTTATTGGATATTTACCCTGATTAGGCGAATTTCACTGAAAACTCCTGTTAGTTTAAATCCTCAATGGTTAATGCTAGAACTTTAAAAACGCAGAACAACACTTTAGATCACAAGAGCACACTGTGCTTCTGTCCTGGTTCAAGTATCTCAAAGCTGAATCACTAGGTAGCAAAAGACTTTCAAACTCACAGAAAAGCGTTTTAGCCAAATAAAAAAAATTCCATGTTTCTTAGCTTGTGGGTACTAGGTTTCTTTGTGTATTTCAATGAAACTCTGACAAAATGATTCTCTCTTGTGCCCCTCATGGCTCCCCAAATTTGGTCATCCCTCCATCACGGGTTTTTTGTTTAGAGCCTATTGGATATTTACCCTGATTAGGCGAATTTCACTGAAAACGCCTGTAGTTTAATTCCTCAATGGATAATGATAGAACTTTGAAAATGCAGAAAAAAACTTCAGATCACAAGAGCACACTCGTCTTCTGTCCTGGTTCAAGTATCTCAAAGCTGAATCACTAGGTAGCAAAAGAGTTTCAAACTCACAGAAAAGCGATTTAGCCAACTGGAAATAATTCCATGTTTCTTAGCTTCTGGGTACTAAGGTTCTTTGTGTATTTCAATGAAACTCTGACAAAATGATTCTCTCTTGTGCCCCTCATGGCTCTCCAAATTTGGTCATCCCACCATCACGGGTTTTTTGTTTAGAGTTATTGGATCTTTAACCTGATTAGGCGAATTTCACTGAAAACTCCTGTTAGTTTAAATCCTCAATGGTTAATGCTAGAACTTTAAAAACGCAGAACAACACTTTAGATCACAAGAGCACACTGTGCTTCTGTCCTGGTTCAAGTATCTCAAAGCTGAATCACTAGGTAGCAAAAGAGTTTCAAACTCACAGAAAAGCGTTTTAGTCAACTGGAAAAAATTCCATGTTTCTTAGCTTGTGGGTACTAGGTTTCTTTGTGTATTTCAATGAAACTCTGACAAAATGATTCTCTCTTGGCCCCTCATGGCTCTCCAAATTTGGTCATCCCACCATCACGGGTTTTTTGTTTAGAGTTATTGGATCTTTAACCTGATTAGGCGAATTTCACTGAAAACTCCTGTTAGTTTAAATCCTCAATGGTTAATGCTAGAACTTTAAAAACGCAGAACAAACACTTTAGATCACAAGAGCACACTGTGCTTCTGTCCTGGTTCAAGTATCTCAAAGCTGAATCACTAGGTAGCAAAAGAGTTTCAAACTCACAGAAAAGCGTTTTAGTCAACTGGAAAAAATTCCATGTTTCTTAGCTTGTGGGTACTAGGTTTCTTTGTGTATTTCAATGAAACTCTGACAAAATGATTCTCTCTTGGGCCCCTCATGGCTCCCCAAATTTGGTCATCCCACCATCACGGGTTTTTTGTTTAGAGTATGTTGGATGTTTTACCCTGATTAGGCGAATTTCACTGAAAACGCCTGTAGTTTAATTCCTCAATGGTTAAAGCTAGAACGTTGAAAATGCAGAAAAGCACTTCAGATCCCAAGAGCATACTGTGCTTCTTTCCTGGTTCAAGAATCTCATAGCTGAATCACTAGGTAACAAAAGAGTTTCAAACTCACAGAAAAGTGTTTTAGCGAACTGGAAATAATTCCATGTTTCTTAGCTTCTGGGCACTGGGTTTCTTTGTGTATTTCAATGAAACTCTGATAAAAAAATGATTCTCTCATGTGCCCCTCAAGGATCCCCAAGTTTGGTTATCCCACCATCAAGGGTGTTTTGTTTACAGTCTATTGGATGTTTACCCTGATTAGGCGAAAATGCCTGAAAACGCCTGTGAGTTTAATTCTTAAATAGTTAATGCTAGAACTTTAAAAAGGCAGAACAACACTTTAGTTCACAAGAGCACACTGTGCTTCTCTCCTGGTTCAAGTATATGAAAGCTGAAGCTCTCGGTAGCAAAAGAGTTTCAAACTCACAGAAAAGCATTTTAGCCAACTGGAAATAATTCCGTGTTTCTTAGCTTGTCGATACTAGGTTTCTTTTTGTATTTCAATGAAACTCTGACAAAATGATTGTCTCTTGTGCCCCTCATTGCTCCCCAAATTTCGTCAATCCACCATCACGGGTTTTTTGTTTAGAGCCTATAGGATGTTTACACTGATTAGGCGAATTTCACTGAAAACGCCTGTAATTTTATTCCTCAATGGTTAATGCTAGAACTTTGGAAATGCAGAAAAGCACTTCACATCACAAGAGCACACTGTGCTCCTGTGCTGGTTCAAGTATCTGAAAGCTGAATCACTAGGTAGCAAAAGAGTTTCAAACTCACAGAAAAAAAGCGATTTAGCCAACTGGAAATAATTCCATGTTTCTTAGCTTCTGGGTACTAGGTTTCTTAGTGTATTTCAATTAAATTTTGACAAAATGATTCTCTCTTGTGCCCCTCATGGCTCCCCAAATTTGGTCATCCCACCATCACGGGTTTTTTGTTCAGAGCCTATTGGATGTTTACCCCGATTAGGCGAATTTCACTGAAAACGCCTGTAGTTTAATTCCTCAATGGTTAATGCTAGAACTTTGAAAATGCAGAAAAGCACTTCAGATCACAAGAGCTCACTGTTGTTCTTTCCTGGTTCAAGTATCTCAAAGCTGAATCACTAGGTAGCAAAAGAGTTTCAAACTCACAGAAAAGCTTTTTAGCGAACTGTAAATAATTCCATGTTTCTTAGCATCTGGGAACTAGGTTTCTTTGTTTATTTCAATGAAACTCTGAAAAAATGATTCTCTCATGTGCCCCTCCAGGCTCCCCAAGTTTGGTCATCCCACCATCAAGGGTGTTTTGTTTACAGTCTATTGGATGTTTACCCTGATTATGCGAAAATGCCTGAAAACGCCTGTGAGTTTAATTCTTAAATGGTTAATGCTATTACTTTAAAAAACGCAGAACAACACTTTAGTTCACAAGAGCACACTGTGCTTCTGTCCTGGTTCAAGTATCTCAAAGCTGAATCACTAGGTAGCAAAAGAGTTTCAAACTCACAGAAAAGCGTTTTAGCCAACTGGAAATAATTCCATGTTTCTTGGCTTGTGTTTACTAGGTTTCTTTGTGTATTTCAATGAAACTCTGACAAAATGATTCTCTCTTGTGCCCCTCATGGCTCCCCCAATTTGGTCAATTCACCCTCACGGGTTCTTTGTTTAGAGCCTATTGGATGTTTATCCTGATAGGGCGAATTTCACTGAAAACGCCTGTAGTTTAATTCCTCAATGGTTAATGCTAGAACTTTGAAAATGCAGAAAAACCACTTCAGATCACAAGAGCACACTGTGGTCCTGTCCTGGTTCAAGTATCTCAAGGATGAGTCACTAGGTAGCAAAACAGTTTCAAACTCACAGAAAAGCGATTTAGCCAACTGAAAATAATTCGATGTTTCTTAGCTTGTGGGCACTAGGTTTCTTTGTGTATTTCAATGAAAATCTGACAAAATGATTCTCTCTTTTGCCCCTCATGGCTCCCCAAATTTGGTCATCCCACGATCACGGGTTTTTTGTTTAGAGCCTATTGGATGTTTACCCTGATTAGGCGAATTTCACTGAAAACGCCTGTTAGTTTAATTCCTCAATGGTTAATGCTAGAACTTTTGAAAATGCAGAAAAGCACTTAAGATCACAAGAGCTCACTGTGCTTCTTTCCTGGTTCAAGTATCTCAAAGCTGAATCACTAGGTAGCAAAAGAGTTTCAATCTCACAGAAAGGCGTTTTAGCGAACTAGAAATAATTCCATGTTTCTTAGCTTGTGGGTAGTAGGTTTCTTTGTGTATTTCAATGAAAACTCTGAAAAAATGATTCTCTCATGTGCCCCTCAAGGATCCCCAAGTTTGGTCATCCCACCATCAAGGGTGTTTTGTTTAGAGTCTATTGGATGTTTACCTTGATTAGGCGAAAATGCCTGAAAACGCCTGTGAGTTTAATTCTTAAATGGTTAATGCTAGAACTTTAAAAACGCAGAACAACACTTTAGTTCACAAGAGCACACTGTGCTTCTCTCCTGGTTCAAGTATCTCAAAGCTGAATCACTAGGTAGCAAAAGAGTTTCAAACTCACAGAAAAGCGTTTTAGCCAACAGGAAATAATTCCATGTTTCTTAGCTTGTGGGTACTAGGTTTCTTTGTGTATTTCAATGAAACTCTGACAAATTGATTCTCTCTTGGGCCCCTCATGGCTCCCCAAATTTGGTCAATCCACCATCACGTGTTTTTTTTTAGAGCCTATTGGATGTTTACCCTGATTAGGCGAATTTCACTGAAAACGCCTGTAGTTTTATTCCTCAATGGTTAATGCTAAAACTTTGAAAATGCAGAAAAGCACTTCAGATCACAAATGCACACTGTGCTTCTGTCCTGGT
>JAKELJ010000063.1:46622-90340 GCA_025594165.1 Tamias sibiricus
TGGATGTTTACCTTGATTAGGCGAATTTCACTGAAAACGCCTGTAGTTTAATTACTCAAATGGTTAAAGCTAGAACTTTGAAAATGCAGAAAAGCACTTCAGATCACAAGAGCACACTGAGCTTCTGTCCTGGTTCAAGTATCTCAAAGCTGAATCACTAGGTACAAAGAGTTTCAAACTCACAGAAAAGCATGTTTAGCAAACTGGAAATAATTCCATGTTTCTTAGCTAGTGGGCACTAGGTTTATTTGTGTATTTCAATGAAACTCTGACAAAATGATTCTCTCTTGTGCCCCTCAAGGCTCCCCAAATTTGGTCATCCCACCATCAAGGGTTTTTTGTTTAGAGCCTATTGGATGTTTACCCTGATTAGGCGAATTTCACTGAAAACGCCTGTAGTTTAATTCTTCAATGGTTAAAGCTAGAACTTTGAAAATGCAGAAAAGCACTTCAGATCACAAGAGCACACTGTGCTTCTGTCCTGGTTCAAGTATCTCAAAGCTGATTCACTAGGTAGCAAAAGAGTTTCAAACTCACAGAAAAGCGTTTTAGCCAACTGGAAATAATTCCATGTTTCTTAGCTTGTGGGTACTAGGTTTCTTTGTGTATTTCAATGAAACTCTGACAAAATGATTCTCTCATTGGCCCCTCATGGCTCCCCAAATGTGGTCAATCCTCCATCACGGGTTTTTTTTACAGAGCCTATTGGATGTTTACCCTGATTAGGCGAATTTCACTGAAAACGCCTGTGGAGTTTAATTCTTCAATGGTTAATGCTAGAACTTTAAAAATGCAGAAAAACACTTCAGATCACAGAGCACACTGTGCTTCTGTCCTGGTTCAAGTATCTCAAAGCTGAATCACTAGGTAGCAAAAGAGTTTCAAACTCACAGAAAAGCGATTTAGCCAACTGGAAATAATTCCATGTTTCTTAGCTTGTGGGTACTAGGTTTCTTTGTGTATTTCAATGAAACTCTGACAAAATGATTCTCTCTTGTGCCCCCTCATGGCTCCCCAAATTTGGTCAATCCACCATCACGGGTTTTTTGTTTAGAGCCTATTGGATGTTTACCTGATTAGGCGAATTTCACTGAAAACGCCTGTAGTTTTAATTCCTCAATGGTTAAAGCTAGAACTTTGAAAATGCAGAAAAGCACTTCAGATCACAAGAGCACACTGTGCTTCTGTCCTGGTTCAAGTATCTCAAAGCTGAATCACTAGGTAGCAAAAGAGTTTCAAACTCACAGAAAAGCGATTTAGCCAAATGGAAATAATTCCATGTTTCTTAGCTTGTGGGTACTAGGTTTCTTTGTGTATTTCAATGAAAAAAACTCTGACATAATGATTCTCTCTTGTGCCCCTCATGGCTCCCCAAATTTGGTCATTCTCACCATCACGGGTTTTTTGTTTAGAGCCTATTGGATGTTTACCCTGATTAGGCGAATTTCACTGAAAACGCCTGTAGTTTAATTCCTCAATGGTTAAAGGTAGAACTTTGAAAATGCAGAAAAACACTTCATATCACAAGAGCACACTGTGCTTCTGTCCTGGTTCAAGTATCTCAAAGCTGAATCACTAGGTAGCAAAAGAGTTTCAAACTCACAGAAAAGCGATTTAGCCAAATGGAAATAATTCCATGTTTCTTAGCTTGTGGGTACTAGGTTTCTTTGTGTATTTCAATGAAAACTCTGACATAATGATTCTCTCTTGTGCCCCTCATGGCTCCCCAAATTTGGTCATCTCACCATCACGGGTTTTTTGTTTTAGAGCCTATTGGATGTTTACCCTGATTAGGCGAATTTCACTGAAAAAACGCCTGTTAGTTTAAATCCTCAATGGTTAATGCTAGAACTTTAAAAACGCAGAACAACACTTTAGATCACAAGAGCACACTGTGCTTCTATCCTGGTTCAAGTATCTCAAAGCTGAATCACTAGGTAGCAAAAGAGTTTCAAACTCACAAAAAAGCGATTTAGCCAACTGAAAATAATTCCATGTTTCTTAGCATCTGGGTACGAGGTTTCTTTGTGTATTTCAATGAATCTCTGACAAAATGATTCTCTTTTGTGCCCCTCATGGTTCCCCAAATTTGGTCAATCCACCATCACGGGTTACTTGTTTAGAGCCTATTGAATGTTTACCTTGATTAGGCGAATTTCACTGAAAACGCCTGTAGTTTAATTGCTCAATGGTTAATGCTAGAACTTTGAAAATGCAGAAAAGAACTTCAGATCACAAGAGCACACTGTGCTTCTGTCCTGGTTCAAGTATCTCAAAGATGAATCACTAGGTAGCAAAAGAGTTTCAAACTCACAGAAAAGCATTTTAGCAAACTGGAAATAATTCCAGGTTTCATAGCTAGTGGGTTCTAGGTTTCTTTGTGTATTTCAATGAAACTCTGACAAAATGATTCTCTCTTGTGCCCCTCATGGCTCCCCAAATTTGGTCATCCCACCATCACGGGTTTTTTGTTTAGAGCCTATTGGATGTTTACCCTGATTAGGCGAATTTCACTGAAAATTCCTGTAGTTTAATTACTCAATGGTTAAAGCTAGAACTTTGAAAATGCAGAAAAGCACTTCAGATCACAAGAGCACACTGAGCTTCTTTCCTGGTTCAAGTATCTCATAGCTGAATCACTAGGTAACAAAAGAGTTTCAAACTCACAGAAAAGTGTTTTAGCGAACTGGAAATAATTCCATGTTTCTTAGCTTCTGGGCACTAGGTTTATTTGTGTATTTCAATGACACTCTGAAAAAAATGATTCTCTCATGTGCCCCTCAAGACTCCCCAAGTTTGGTCATCCCTCCATCAAGGATGTTTTGTTTACAGTCTATTGAATGTTTACCCTGATTAGGCGAAAATGCCTGAAAACGCCTGTGAGTTTAATTCTTAAATGGTTAATGCTAGAACTTTAAAAACGCAGAACAACACTTTAGTTCACAAGAGCACAGTGTGCTTCTGTCCTGGTTCAAGTATCTCAAAGCTGATTCACTAGGTAGCAAAAGAGTTTCAAACTCACAGAAAAGCGTTTTAGCCAACTGGAAACAATTCCATGTTTCTTAGCTTGTGGGTACTAGGTTTCTTTGTATATTTCAATGAAACTCTGACAAAATGACTCTCTCTTGGCCCCTCATGGCAGGCCCCAAATGTGGTCAATCCACCATCACGGGTTTTTTTTTTAGAGCCTATTGGATGTTTACCCTGATTAGGCGAATTTCACTGAAAACGCCTGTAGTTTAATTCTTCAATGGTTAATGCTAGAACATTGAAAATGCAGAAAAGCACTTCAGATCACAGGAGCACACTGTGCTTTTGTCCTGGTTCAAGTATCTCAAAGCTGAATCACTAGGTAGCAAAAGAGTTTCAAACTCACAGAAAAGCAATTTAGCCAACTGGAAATAATTCCATGTTTCTTAGCTTCTGGGTACTAGGGTTTTTTTGTGTATTTCAATGAAACTCTGACAGAATGATTCTCTCTTGTGCCCCTCATGGCTCCCCAAATTTGGTCATCCACCATCACGGGTTTTTTGTTTAGAGCCTATTGGATGTTTACCCTGATTAGGCGAATTTCACTGAAAAACGCCTGTAGATTAATTCCTCAATGGTTAAAGCTAGAACTTTGAAAATGCAGAAAAGCACTTCATATCACAAGAGCACACTGTGCTTCTGTCCTGGTTCAAGTATCTCAAAGCTGAATCACTAGGTAGCAAAAGAGTTTCAAACTCACAGAAAAGCGATTTAGCCAAATGGAAATAATTCCATGTTTCTTAGTTTGTGGGTACTAGGTTTCTTTGTGTATTTCAATGAAACTCTGACATAATGATTCTCTCTTGTGCCCCTCATGGCTCCCCAAATTTGGTCATCTCACCATCACGGGTTTTTTGTTTAGAGCCTATTGGATGTTTACCCTGATTAGGCGAATTTCACTGAAAACGCCTGTAGTTTAATTCCTCAATGGTTAAAGCTAGAACTTTGAAAATGCAGAACAACACTTCAGATCACAAGAGCACACTGTGCTTCTATCCTGGTTCAAGTATCTCAAAGCTGAATCACTAGGTAGCAAAAGAGTTTCAAACTCACAGAAAAGCGATTTAGCCAACTGAAATAATTCCATGTTTCTTAGCATCTGGGTACGAGGTTTCTTTGTGTATTTCAATGAAACTCTGAAAAAATGATTCTCTTTTGTGCCCCTCATGGTTCCCCAAATTTGGTCAATCCACCATCACGGGATTTTTGTTTAGAGCCTATTGAATGTTTACCTTGATTAGGCGAATTTCACTGAAAACGCCTGTAGTTTAATTGCTCAAATGGTTAATGCTAGAACTTTGAAAATGCAGAGAAAAACACTTCAGATCACAAGAGCACACTGTGCTTCTGTCCTGGTTCAAGTATCTCAAAGATGAATCACTAGGTAGCAAAAGAGTTTCAAACTCACAGAAAAGCATTTTAGCAAACTGGAAATAATTCCAGGTTTCATAGCTAGTGGGTTCTAGGTTTCTTTGTGTATTTCAATGAAACTCTGACAAAATGATTCTCTCTTGTGCCCCTCATGGCTCCCCAAATTTGGTCAATCCCACCATCACGGGTTTTTTGTTTAGAGCCTATTGGATGTTTACCCTGATTAGGCGAATTTCACTGAAAATTCCTGTAGTTTAATTACTCAATGGTTAAAGCTAGAACTTTGAAAATGCAGAAAAGCACTTCAGATCACAAGAGCACACTGAGCTTCTTTCCTGGTTCAAGTATCTCATAGCTGAATCACTAGGTAACAAAAGAGTTTCAAACTCACAGAAAAGTGTTTTAGCGAACTGGAAATAATTCCATGTTTCTTAGCTTCTGGGCACTAGGTTTATTTGTGTATTTCAATGACACTCTGAAAAAATGATTCTCTCATGTGCCCCTCAAGACTCCCCAAGTTTGGTCATCCCTCCATCAAGGATGTTTTTGTTTACAGTCTATTGAATGTTTACCCTGATTAGGCGAAAATGCCTGAAAACGCCTGTGAGTTTAATTCTTAAATGGTTAATGCTAGAACTTTAAAAACGCAGAACAACACTTTAGTTCACAAGAGCACAGTGTGCTTCTGTCCTGGTTCAAGTATCTCAAAGCTGAATCACTAGGTAGCAAAAGAGTTTCAAACTCACAGAAAAGCGTTTTAGCCAACTGGAAATAATTCCATGTTTCTTAGCTTGTGGGTACTAGGTTTCTTTGTGTATTTCAATGAAACTCTGACAAAATGACTCTCTCTTGGCCCCTCATGGCTCCCCAAATTGGTCAATCCACCATCACGGGTTTTTGTTTAGAGCCTATTGGATGTTTACCCTGATTAGGCGAATTTCACTGAAAACGCCTGTAGTTTAATTGCTCAATGGTTAATGCTAGAACTTTGAAAATGCAGAAAAGCACTTCAGATCACAAGAGCACACTGTGCTTTTGTCCTGGTTCAAGTATCTCAAAGCTGAATCACTAGGTAGCAAAAGAGTTTCAAACTCACAGAAAAGCGATTTAGCCAAACTGGAAATAATTCCATGTTTCTTAGCTTGTGGGTACTAGGTTTCTTTGTGTATTTCAATGAAACTCTGACAAAATGATTCTCTCTTGTGCCCCTCATGGCTCCCCAAATTTGGTCATCCCACCATCACGGGTTTTTTGTTTAGAGCCTATTGGATGTTTACCCTGATTAGGCGAATTTCACTGAAAACGCCTGTAGTTTAATTCCTCAATGGTTAAAGCTAGAACTTTGAAAATGCAGAAAAGCACTTCATATCACAAGAGCACACTGTGCTTCTGTCCTGGTTCAAGTATCTCAAAGCTGAATCACTAGGTAGCAAAAGAGTTTCAAACTCACAGAAAAGCGATTTAGCCAAATGGAAATAATTCCATGTTTCTTAGCTTGTGGGTACTAGGTTTCTTTGTGTATTTCAATGAAACTCTGACAAAATGATTCTCTCTTGTGCCCCTCATGGCTCCCCAAATTTGGTCATCCCACCATCACGGGTTTTTTGTTTAGAGCCTATTGGATGTTTACCCTGATTAGGCGAATTTCACTGAAAACGCCTGTTAGTTTAATTCCTCAATGGTTAATGCTAGAACTTTGAAAACGCAGAACAACACTTTCAGATCACAAGAGCACACTGTGCTTCTGTCCTGGTTCAAGTATCTCAAAGCTGAATCACTAGGTAGCAAAAGAGTTTCAAACTCACAGAAAAGCGATTTAGCCAACTGGAAATAATTCCATGTTTCTTAGCTTGTGGGTACTAGGTTTCTTTGTGTATTTCAATGAAACTCTGACAAAATGATTCTCTCTTGTGCCCCTCATGGCTCCCCAAATTTGGTCATCCCACCATCACGGGTTTTTTGTTTAGAGCCTATTGATGTTTACCCTGATTAGGGCGAATTTCACTGAAAACGCCTGTAGTTTAATTCCTCAATGGTTAATGCTAGAACTTTGAAAATGCAGAAAAGCACTTCAGATCACAAGAGCACACTGTGCTTCTGTCCTGGTTCAAGTATCTCAAAGCTGAATCACTAGGTAGCAAAAGAGTTTCAAACTCACAGAAAAGCGTTTTAGCCAACTGGAAATAATTCCATGTTTCTTAGCTTGTGGGTACTAGGTTTCTTTGTGTATTTCAATGAAACTCTGACAAAATGATTCTCTCTTGTGCCCCTCATGGCTCCCCAAATTTGGTCAATCCACCATCACGGGTTTTTTTTGTTTAGAGCCTATTGGATGTTTACCCTGATTAGGCGAATTTCACTGAAAACGCCTGTAGTTTAATTCTTCAATGGTTAATGCTAGAACTTTGAAAATGCAGAAAAGCACTTCAGATCACAAGAGCACACTGTGCTTCTGTCCTGGTTCAAGTATCTCAAAGCTGAATCACTAGGTAGCAAAAGAGTTTCAAACTCACAGAAAAGTGTTTTAGCCGAACTGGAAATAATTCCATGTTTCTTAGCTTCTGGGTACTAGGTTTCTTTGTGTATTTCAATGAAACTCTGACAAAATGATTCTCTCTTGTGCCCCTCATGGCTCCCCAAGTTTGGTCATCCCACCATCAAGGGGTTTTTTGTTTAGAGTCTATTGGATGTTTACCCTGATTAGGCGAATTTCACTGAAAACGCCTGTAGTTTAATTCCTCAATGGTTAATGCTAGAACTTTAAAAATGCAGAAAAAGCACTTCATATCACAAGAGCACACTGTGCTTCTGTCCTGGTTCAAGTATCTCAAAGCTGAATCACTAGGTAGCAAAAGAGTTTCAAACTCACAGAAAAGCGTTTTAGCCAACTGGAAATAATTCCATGTTTCTTAGCTTGTGGGTACTAGGTTTCTTTGTGTATTTCAATGAAACTCTGACAAAATGATTCTCTCTTGTGCCCCTCATGGCTCCCCAAATTTGGTCAATCCACCATCACGGGTTTTTTGTTTAGAGCCTATTGGATGTTTACCCTGATTAGGCGAATTTCACTGAAAACGCCTGTAGTTTAATTCCTCAATGGTTAATGCTAGAACTTTGAAAATGCAGAAAAAGCACTTCAGATCACAAGAGCACACTGTGCTTCTGTCCTGGTTCAAGTATCTCAAAGCTGAATCACTAGGTAGCAAAAGAGTTTCAAACTCACAGAAAAGCGATTTAGCCAACTGGAAATAATTCCATGTTTCTTAGCTTGTGGGTACTAGGTTTTTTTTGTGTATTTCAATGAAACTCTGACAGAATGATTCTCTCTTGTGCCCCTCATGGCTCCCCAAATTTGGTCATCCCACCATCACGGGTTTTTTGTTTAGAGCCTATTGGATGTTTACCCTGATTAGGCGAATTTCACTGAAAACGCCTGTAGTTTAATTCCTCAATGGTTAATGCTAGAACTTTAAAAACGCAGAAAACACTTTAGATCACAAGAGCACACTGTGCTTCTATCCTGGTTCAAGTATCTCAAAGCTGAATCACTAGGTAGCAAAAGAGTTTCAAACTCACAAAAAAGCGATTTAGCCAACTGAAATAATTCCATGTTTCTTAGCATCTGGGTACGAGGTTTCTTTGTGTATTTCAATGAATCTCTGACAAAATGATTCTCTTTGTGCCCCTCATGGTTCCCCAAATTTGGTCAATCCACCATCACGGGTTTTTTGTTTAGAGCCTATTGAATGTTTACCTTGATTAGGCGAATTTCACTGAAAACGCCTGTAGTTTAATTGCTCAATGGTTAATGCTAGAACTTTGAAAATGCAGAAAAGAACTTCAGATCACAAGAGCACACTGTGCTTCTGTCCTGGTTCAAGTATCTCAAAGCTGAATCACTAGGTAGCAAAAGAGTTTCAAACTCACAGAAAAGCATTTTAGCAAACTGGAAATAATTCCATGTTTCTTAGCTTGTGGGTACTAGGTTTCTTTGTGTATTTCAATGAAACTCTGACAAAATGATTCTCTCTTGTGCCCCTCATGGCTCCCCAAATTTGGTCATCCCACCATCACGGGTTTTTTGTTTAGAGCCTATTGGATGTTTACCCTGATTAGGCGAATTTCACTGAAAATTCCTGTAGTTTAATTACTCAATGGTTAAAGCTAGAACTTTGAAAATGCAGAAAAGCACTTCAGATCACAAGAGCACACTGAGCTTCTTTCCTGGTTCAAGTATCTCATAGCTGAATCACTAGGTAACAAAAGAGTTTCAAACTCACAGAAAAGTGTTTTAGCGAACTGGAAATAATTCCATGTTTCTTAGCTTCTGGGCACTAGGTTTATTTGTGTATTTCAATGACACTCTGAAAAAATGATTCTCTCATGTGCCCCTCAAGACTCCCCAAGTTTGGTCATCCCTCCATCAAGGATGTTTTTTGTTTACAGTCTATTGAATGTTTACCCTGATTAGGCGAAAATGCCTGAAAACGCCTGTGAGTTTAATTCTTAAATGGTTAATGCTAGAACTTTAAAAACGCAGAACAACACTTTAGTTCACAAGAGCACAGTGTGCTTCTGTCCTGGTTCAAGTATCTCAAAGCTGATTCACTAGGTAGCAAAAGAGTTTCAAACTCACAGAAAAGCGTTTTAGCCAACTGGAAATAATTCCATGTTTCTTAGCTTGTGGGTACTAGGTTTCTTTGTGTATTTCAATGAAACTCTGACAAAATGATTCTCTCTTGGCCCCCTCATGGCTCCCCAAATGTGGTCAATCCACCATCACGGGTTTTTTGTTTAGAGCCTATTGGATGTTTACCCTGATTAGGCGAATTTCACTGAAAACGCCTGTAGTTTAATTCTTCAATGGTTAATGCTAGAACATTGAAAATGCAGAAAAGCACTTCAGATCACAAGAGCACACTGTGCTTCTGTCCTGGTTCAAGTATCTCAAAGCTGAATCACTAGGTAGCAAAAGAGTTTCAAACTCACAGAAAAGCAATTTAGCCAACTGGAAATAATTCCATGTTTCTTAGCTTCTGGGTACTAGGTTTTTTGTGTATTTCAATGAAACTCTGACAAATGATTCTCTCTTGTGCCCCTCATGGCTCCCCAAATTTGGTCATCCCACCATCACGGGTTTTTTGTTTAGAGTTATTGGATGTTTACCCTGATTAGGCGAATTTCACTGAAAACGCCTGTAGTTTAATTCCTCAATGGTTAAAGCTAGAACTTTGAAAATGCAGAAAAGCACTTCATATCACAAGAGCACACTGTGATTCTGTCCTGGTTCAAGTATCTCAAAGCTGAATCACTAGGTAGCAAAAGAGTTTCAAACTCACAGAAAAGCGATTTAGCCAAATGGAAATAATTCCATGTTTCTTAGTTTGTGGGTACTAGGTTTCTTTGTGTATTTCAATGAAACTCTGACATAATGATTCTCTCTTGTGCCCCTCATGGCTCCCCAAATTTGGTCATCTCACCATCACGGGTTTTTTGTTTAGAGCCTATTGGATGTTTACCCTGATTAGGCGAATTTCACTGAAAACGCCTGTAGTTTAATTCCTCAATGGTTAAAGGTAGAACTTTGAAAATGCAGAAAAACACTTCATATCACAAGAGCACACTGTGCTTCTGTCCTGGTTCAAGTATCTCAAAGCTGAATCACTAGGTAGCAAAAGAGTTTCAAACTCACAGAAAAGCGATTTAGCCAAATGGAAATAATTCCATGTTTCTTAGCTTGTGGGTACTAGGTTTCTTTGTGTATTTCAATGAAACTCTGACATAATGATTCTCTCTTGTGCCCCTCATGGCTCCCCAAATTTGGTCATCTCACCATCACGGGTTTTTTGTTTAGAGCCTATTGGATGTTTACCCTGATTAGGCGAATTTCACTGAAAACGCCTGTTAGTTTAAATCCTCAATGGTTAATGCTAGAACTTTAAAAACGCAGAACAACACTTTAGATCACAAGAGCACACTGTGCTTCTATCCTGGTTCAAGTATCTCAAAGCTGAATCACTAGGTAGCAAAAGAGTTTCAAACTCACAAAAAGCGATTTAGCCAACTGAAAATAATTCCATGTTTCTTAGCATCTGGGTACGAGGTTTCTTTGTGTATTTCAATGAATCTCTGACAAAATGATTCTCTTTTGTGCCCCTCATGGTTCCCCAAATTTGGTCAATCCACCATCACGGGTTACTTGTTTAGAGCCTATTGAATGTTTACCTTGATTAGGCGAATTTCACTGAAAACGCCTGTAGTTTAATTGCTCAATGGTTAATGCTAGAACTTTGAAAATGCAGAAAAGAACTTCAGATCACAAGAGCACACTGTGCTTCTGTCCTGGTTCAAGTATCTCAAAGATGAATCACTAGGTAGCAAAAGAGTTTCAAACTCACAGAAAAGCATTTTAGCAAACTGGAAATAATTCCAGGTTTCATAGCTAGTGGGTTCTAGGTTTCTTTGTGTATTTCAATGAAACTCTGACAAAATGATTCTCTCTTGTGCCCCTCATGGCTCCCCAAATTTGGTCATCCCACCATCACGGGTTTTTTGTTTAGAGCCTATTGGATGTTTACCCTGATTAGGCGAATTTCACTGAAAATTCCTGTAGTTTAATTACTCAATGGTTAAAGCTAGAACTTTGAAAATGCAGAAAAGCACTTCAGATCACAAGAGCACACTGAGCTTCTTTCCTGGTTCAAGTATCTCATAGCTGAATCACTAGGTAACAAAAGAGTTTCAAACTCACAGAAAAGTGTTTTAGCGAACTGGAAATAATTCCATGTTTCTTAGCTTCTGGGCACTAGGTTTATTTGTGTATTTCAATGACACTCTGAAAAAATGATTCTCTCTCATGTGCCCCTCAAGACTCCCCAAGTTTGGTCATCCCTCCATCAAGGATGTTTTGTTTACAGTCTATTGAATGTTTACCCTGATTAGGCGAAAATGCCTGAAAACGCCTGTGAGTTTAATTCTTAAATGGTTAATGCTAGAACTTTAAAAACGCAGAACAACACTTTAGTTCACAAGAGCACAGTGTGCTTCTGTCCTGGTTCAAGTATCTCAAAGCTGATTCACTAGGTAGCAAAAGAGTTTCAAACTCACAGAAAAGCGTTTTAGCCAACTGGAAACAATTCCATGTTTCTTAGCTTGTGGGTACTAGGTTTCTTTGTATATTTCAATGAAACTCTGACAAAATGACTCTCTCTTGGCCCCCTCATGGCTCCCCAAATGTGGTCAATCCACCATCACGGGTTTTTTTTTTTTTTAGAGCCTATTGGATGTTTACCCTGATTAGGCGAATTTCACTGAAAACGCCTGTAGTTTAATTCTTCAATGGTTAATGCTAGAACATTGAAAATGCAGAAAAGCACTTCAGATCACAGGAGCACACTGTGCTTTTGTCCTGGTTCAAGTATATCAAAGCTGAATCACTAGGTAGCAAAAGAGTTTCAAACTCACAGAAGAGCAATTTAGCCAACTGGAAATAATTCCATGTTTCTTAGCTTCTGGGTACTAGGGTTTTTTGTGTATTTCAATGAAACTCTGACAGAATGATTCTCTCTTGTGCCCCTCATGGCTCCCCAAATTTGGTCATCCCACCATCACGGGTTTTTTGTTTAGAGTTATTGGATGTTTACCCTGATTAGGCGAATTTCACTGAAAACGCATGTAGATTAATTCCTCAATGGTTAAAGCTAGAACTTTGAAAATGCAGAAAAGCACTTCATATCACAAGAGCACACTGTGATTCTGTCCTGGTTCAAGTATCTCAAAGCTGAATCACTAGGTAGCAAAAGAGTTTCAAACTCACAGAAAAGCGATTTAGCCAAATGGAAATAATTCCATGTTTCTTAGTTTGTGGGTACTAGGTTTCTTTGTGTATTTCAATGAAACTCTGACATAATGATTCTCTCTTGTGCCCCTCATGGCTCCCCAAATTTGGTCATCTCACCATCACGGGTTTTTTGTTTAGAGCCTATTGGATGTTTACCCTGATTAGGCGAATTTCACTGAAAACGCCTGTAGTTTAATTCCTCAATGGTTAAAGGTAGAACTTTGAAAATGCAGAAAAACACTTCATATCACAAGAGCACACTGTGCTTCTGTCCTGGTTCAAGTATCTCAAAGCTGAATCACTAGGTAGCAAAAGAGTTTCAAACTCACAGAAAAGCGATTTAGCCAAATGGAAATAATTCCATGTTTCTTAGCTTGTGGGTACTAGGTTTCTTTGTGTATTTCAATGAAACTCTGACATAATGATTCTCTCTTGTGCCCCTCATGGCTCCCCAAATTTGGTCATCTCACCATCACGGGTTTTTTGTTTAGAGCCTATTGGATGTTTACCCTGATTAGGCGAATTTCACTGAAAACGCCTGTTAGTTTAAATCCTCAATGGTTAATGCTAGAACTTTAAAAACGCAGAACAACACTTTAGATCACAAGAGCACACTGTGCTTCTATCCTGGTTCAAGTATCTCAAAGCTGAATCACTAGGTAGCAAAAGAGTTTCAAACTCACAAAAAAGCGATTTAGCCAACTGAAAATAATTCCATGTTTCTTAGCATCTGGGTACGAGGTTTCTTTGTGTATTTCAATGAATCTCTGACAAAATGATTCTCTTTTGTGCCCCTCATGGTTCCCCAAATTTGGTCAATCCACCATCACGGGTTACTTGTTTAGAGCCTATTGAATGTTTACCTTGATTAGGCGAATTTCACTGAAAACGCCTGTAGTTTAATTGCTCAATGGTTAATGCTAGAACTTTGAAAATGCAGAAAAGAACTTCAGATCACAAGAGCACACTGTGCTTCTGTCCTGGTTCAAGTATCTCAAAGATGAATCACTAGGTAGCAAAAGAGTTTCAAACTCACAGAAAAGCATTTTAGCAAACTGGAAATAATTCCAGGTTTCATAGCTAGTGGGTTCTAGGTTTCTTTGTGTATTTCAATGAAACTCTGACAAAATGATTCTCTCTTGTGCCCCTCATGGCTCCCCAAATTTGGTCATCCCACCATCACGGGTTTTTTGTTTAGAGCCTATTGGATGTTTACCCTGATTAGGCGAATTTCACTGAAAATTCCTGTAGTTTAATTACTCAATGGTTAAAGCTAGAACTTTGAAAATGCAGAAAAGCACTTCAGATCACAAGAGCACACTGAGCTTCTTTCCTGGTTCAAGTATCTCATAGCTGAATCACTAGGTAACAAAAGAGTTTCAAACTCACAGAAAAGTGTTTTAGCGAACTGGAAATAATTCCATGTTTCTTAGCTTCTGGGCACTAGGTTTATTTGTGTATTTCAATGACACTCTGAAAAAATGATTCTCTCATGTGCCCCTCAAGACTCCCCAAGTTTGGTCATCCCTCCATCAAGGATGTTTTGTTTACAGTCTATTGAATGTTTACCCTGATTAGGCGAAAATGCCTGAAAACGCCTGTGAGTTTAATTCTTAAATGGTTAATGCTAGAACTTTAAAAACGCAGAACAACACTTTAGTTCACAAGAGCACAGTGTGCTTCTGTCCTGGTTCAAGTATCTCAAAGCTGATTCACTAGGTAGCAAAAGAGTTTCAAACTCACAGAAAAGCGTTTTAGCCAACTGGAAACAATTCCATGTTTCTTAGCTTGTGGGTACTAGGTTTCTTTGTATATTTCAATGAAACTCTGACAAAATGACTCTCTCTTGGCCCCCTCATGGCTCCCCAAATGTGGTCAATCCACCATCACGGGTTTTTTTTTAGAGCCTATTGGATGTTTACCCTGATTAGGCGAATTTCACTGAAAACGCCTGTAGTTTAATTCTTCAATGGTTAATGCTAGAACATTGAAAATGCAGAAAAGCACTTCAGATCACAGGAGCACACTGTGCTTTTGTCCTGGTTCAAGTATATCAAAGCTGAATCACTAGGTAGCAAAAGAGTTTCAAACTCACAGAAGAGCAATTTAGCCAACTGGAAATAATTCCATGTTTCTTAGCTTCTGGGTACTAGGGTTTTTTGTGTATTTCAATGAAACTCTGACAGAATGATTCTCTCTTGTGCCCCTCATGGCTCCCCAAATTTGGTCATCCCACCATCACGGGTTTTTTGTTTAGAGTTATTGGATGTTTACCCTGATTAGGCGAATTTCACTGAAAACGCATGTAGATTAATTCCTCAATGGTTAAAGCTAGAACTTTGAAAATGCAGAAAAGCACTTCATATCACAAGAGCACACTGTGATTCTGTCCTGGTTCAAGTATCTCAAAGCTGAATCACTAGGTAGCAAAAGAGTTTCAAACTCACAGAAAAGCGATTTAGCCAAATGGAAATAATTCCATGTTTCTTAGCTTGTGGGTACTAGGTTTCTTTGTGTATTTCAATGAAACTCTGACATAATGATTCTCTCTTGTGCCCCTCATGGCTCCCCAAATTTGGTCATCTCACCATCACGGGTTTTTTGTTTAGAGCCTATTGGATGTTTACCCTGATTAGGCGAATTTCACTGAAAACGCCTGTTAGTTTAAATCCTCAATGGTTAATGCTAGAACTTTAAAAACGCAGAACAACACTTTAGATCACAAGAGCACACTGTGCTTCTATCCTGGTTCAAGTATCTCAAAGCTGAATCACTAGGTAGCAAAAGAGTTTCAAACTCACAAAAAGCGATTTAGCCAACTGAAAATAATTCCATGTTTCTTAGCATCTGGGTACGAGGTTTCTTTGTGTATTTCAATGAATCTCTGACAAAATGATTCTCTTTTGTGCCCCTCATGGTTCCCCAAATTTGGTCAATCCACCATCACGGGTTACTTGTTTAGAGCCTATTGAATGTTTACCTTGATTAGGCGAATTTCACTGAAAACGCCTGTAGTTTAATTGCTCAATGGTTAATGCTAGAACTTTGAAAATGCAGAAAAGAACTTCAGATCACAAGAGCACACTGTGCTTCTGTCCTGGTTCAAGTATCTCAAAGATGAATCACTAGGTAGCAAAAGAGTTTCAAACTCACAGAAAAGCATTTTAGCAAACTGGAAATAATTCCAGGTTTCATAGCTAGTGGGTTCTAGGTTTCTTTGTGTATTTCAATGAAACTCTGACAAAATGATTCTCTCTTGTGCCCCTCATGGCTCCCCAAATTTGGTCATCCCACCATCACGGGTTTTTTGTTTAGAGCCTATTGGATGTTTACCCTGATTAGGCGAATTTCACTGAAAATTCCTGTAGTTTAATTACTCAATGGTTAAAGCTAGAACTTTGAAAATGCAGAAAAGCACTTCAGATCACAAGAGCACACTGAGCTTCTTTCCTGGTTCAAGTATCTCATAGCTGAATCACTAGGTAACAAAAGAGTTTCAAACTCACAGAAAAGTGTTTTAGCGAACTGGAAATAATTCCATGTTTCTTAGCTTCTGGGCACTAGGTTTATTTGTGTATTTCAATGACACTCTGAAAAAATGATTCTCTCATGTGCCCCTCAAGACTCCCCAAGTTTGGTCATCCCTCCATCAAGGATGTTTTGTTTACAGTCTATTGAATGTTTACCCTGATTAGGCGAAAATGCCTGAAAACGCCTGTGAGTTTAATTCTTAAATGGTTAATGCTAGAACTTTAAAAACGCAGAACAACACTTTAGTTCACAAGAGCACAGTGTGCTTCTGTCCTGGTTCAAGTATCTCAAAGCTGATTCACTAGGTAGCAAAAGAGTTTCAAACTCACAGAAAAGCGTTTTAGCCAACTGGAAACAATTCCATGTTTCTTAGCTTGTGGGTACTAGGTTTCTTTGTATATTTCAATGAAACTCTGACAAAATGACTCTCTCTTGGCCCCCTCATGGCTCCCCAAATGTGGTCAATCCACCATCACGGGTTTTTTTTTTTAGAGCCTATTGGATGTTTACCCTGATTAGGCGAATTTCACTGAAAACGCCTGTAGTTTAATTCTTCAATGGTTAATGCTAGAACATTGAAAATGCAGAAAAGCACTTCAGATCACAGGAGCACACTGTGCTTTTGTCCTGGTTCAAGTATATCAAAGCTGAATCACTAGGTAGCAAAAGAGTTTCAAACTCACATAAGAGCAATTTAGCCAACTGGAAATAATTCCATGTTTCTTAGCTTCTGGGTACTAGGGTTTTTTGTGTATTTCAATGAAACTCTGACAGAATGATTCTCTCTTGTGCCCCTCATGGCTCCCCAAATTTGGTCATCCCACCATCACGGGTTTTTTGTTTAGAGTTATTGGATGTTTACCCTGATTAGGCGAATTTCACTGAAAACGCATGTAGATTAATTCCTCAATGGTTAAAGCTAGAACTTTGAAAATGCAGAAAAGCACTTCATATCACAAGAGCACACTGTGATTCTGTCCTGGTTCAAGTATCTCAAAGCTGAATCACTAGGTAGCAAAAGAGTTTCAAACTCACAGAAAAGCGATTTAGCCAAATGGAAATAATTCCATGTTTCTTAGTTTGTGGGTACTAGGTTTCTTTGTGTATTTCAATGAAACTCTGACATAATGATTCTCTCTTGTGCCCCTCATGGCTCCCCAAATTTGGTCATCTCACCATCACGGGTTTTTTGTTTAGAGCCTATTGGATGTTTACCCTGATTAGGCGAATTTCACTGAAAACGCCTGTAGTTTAATTCCTCAATGGTTAAAGGTAGAACTTTGAAAATGCAGAAAAACACTTCACATCACAAGAGCACACTGTGCTTCTGTCCTGGTTCAAGTATCTCAAAGCTGAATCACTAGGTAGCAAAAGAGTTTCAAACTCACAGAAAAGCGATTTAGCCAAATGGAAATAATTCCATGTTTCTTAGCTTGTGGGTACTAGGTTTCTTTGTGTATTTCAATGAAACTCTGACATAATGATTCTCTCTTGTGCCCCTCATGGCTCCCCAAATTTGGTCATCTCACCATCACGGGTTTTTTGTTTAGAGCCTATTGGATGTTTACCCTGATTAGGCGAATTTCACTGAAAACGCCTGTTAGTTTAAATCCTCAATGGTTAATGCTAGAACTTTAAAAACGCAGAACAACACTTTAGATCACAAGAGCACACTGTGCTTCTATCCTGGTTCAAGTATCTCAAAGCTGAATCACTAGGTAGCAAAAGAGTTTCAAACTCACAAAAAAGCGATTTAGCCAACTGAAAATAATTCCATGTTTCTTAGCATCTGGGTACGAGGTTTCTTTGTGTATTTCAATGAATCTCTGACAAAATGATTCTCTTTTGTGCCCCTCATGGTTCCCCAAATTTGGTCAATCCACCATCACGGGTTACTTGTTTAGAGCCTATTGAATGTTTACCTTGATTAGGCGAATTTCACTGAAAACGCCTGTAGTTTAATTGCTCAATGGTTAATGCTAGAACTTTGAAAATGCAGAAAAGAACTTCAGATCACAAGAGCACACTGTGCTTCTGTCCTGGTTCAAGTATCTCAAAGATGAATCACTAGGTAGCAAAAGAGTTTCAAACTCACAGAAAAGCATTTTAGCAAACTGGAAATAATTCCAGGTTTCATAGCTAGTGGGTTCTAGGTTTCTTTGTGTATTTCAATGAAACTCTGACAAAATGATTCTCTCTTGTGCCCCTCATGGCTCCCCAAATTTGGTCATCCCACCATCACGGGTTTTTTGTTTAGAGCCTATTGGATGTTTACCCTGATTAGGCGAATTTCACTGAAAATTCCTGTAGTTTAATTACTCAATGGTTAAAGCTAGAACTTTGAAAATGCAGAAAAGCACTTCAGATCACAAGAGCACACTGAGCTTCTTTCCTGGTTCAAGTATCTCATAGCTGAATCACTAGGTAACAAAAGAGTTTCAAACTCACAGAAAAGTGTTTTAGCGAACTGGAAATAATTCCATGTTTCTTAGCTTCTGGGCACTAGGTTTATTTGTGTATTTCAATGACACTCTGAAAAAATGATTCTCTCATGTGCCCCTCAAGACTCCCCAAGTTTGGTCATCCCTCCATCAAGGATGTTTTGTTTACAGTCTATTGAATGTTTACCCTGATTAGGCGAAAATGCCTGAAAACGCCTGTGAGTTTAATTCTTAAATGGTTAATGCTAGAACTTTTAAAAACGCAGAACAACACTTTAGTTCACAAGAGCACAGTGTGCTTCTGTCCTGGTTCAAGTATCTCAAAGCTGATTCACTAGGTAGCAAAAGAGTTTCAAACTCACAGAAAAGCGTTTTAGCCAACTGGAAACAATTCCATGTTTCTTAGCTTGTGGGTACTAGGTTTCTTTGTATATTTCAATGAAACTCTGACAAAATGACTCTCTCTTGGCCCCCTCATGGCTCCCCAAATGTGGTCAATCCACCATCACGGGTTTTTTTTTTTTTTTAGAGCCTATTGGATGTTTACCCTGATTAGGCGAATTTCACTGAAAACGCCTGTAGTTTAATTCTTCAATGGTTAATGCTAGAACATTGAAAATGCAGAAAAGCACTTCAGATCACAGGAGCACACTGTGCTTTTGTCCTGGTTCAAGTATATCAAAGCTGAATCACTAGGTAGCAAAAGAGTTTCAAACTCACAGAAGAGCAATTTAGCCAACTGGAAATAATTCCATGTTTCTTAGCTTCTGGGTACTAGGGTTTTTTGTGTATTTCAATGAAACTCTGACAGAATGATTCTCTCTTGTGCCCCTCATGGCTCCCCAAATTTGGTCATCCCACCATCACGGGTTTTTTGTTTAGAGTTATTGGATGTTTACCCTGATTAGGCGAATTTCACTGAAAACGCATGTAGATTAATTCCTCAATGGTTAAAGCTAGAACTTTGAAAATGCAGAAAAGCACTTCATATCACAAGAGCACACTGTGATTCTGTCCTGGTTCAAGTATCTCAAAGCTGAATCACTAGGTAGCAAAAGAGTTTCAAACTCACAGAAAAGCGATTTAGCCAAATGGAAATAATTCCATGTTTCTTAGTTTGTGGGTACTAGGTTTCTTTGTGTATTTCAATGAAACTCTGACATAATGATTCTCTCTTGTGCCCCTCATGGCTCCCCAAATTTGGTCATCTCACCATCACGGGTTTTTTGTTTAGAGCCTATTGGATGTTTACCCTGATTAGGCGAATTTCACTGAAAACGCCTGTAGTTTAATTCCTCAATGGTTAAAGGTAGAACTTTGAAAATGCAGAAAAACACTTCAGATCACAAGAGCACACTGTGCTTCTGTCCTGGTTCAAGTATCTCAAAGCTGAATCACTAGGTAGCAAAAGAGTTTCAAACTCACAGAAAAGCGATTTAGCCAAATGGAAATAATTCCATGTTTCTTAGCTTGTGGGTACTAGGTTTCTTTGTGTATTTCAATGAAACTCTGACATAATGATTCTCTCTTGTGCCCCTCATGGCTCCCCAAATTTGGTCATCTCACCATCACGGGTTTTTTGTTTAGAGCCTATTGGATGTTTACCCTGATTAGGCGAATTTCACTGAAAACGCCTGTTAGTTTAAATCCTCAATGGTTAATGCTAGAACTTTAAAAACGCAGAACAACACTTTAGATCACAAGAGCACACTGTGCTTCTATCCTGGTTCAAGTATCTCAAAGCTGAATCACTAGGTAGCAAAAGAGTTTCAAACTCACAAAAAAGCGATTTAGCCAACTGAAAATAATTCCATGTTTCTTAGCATCTGGGTACGAGGTTTCTTTGTGTATTTCAATGAATCTCTGACAAAATGATTCTCTTTTGTGCCCCTCATGGTTCCCCAAATTTGGTCAATCCACCATCACGGGTTACTTGTTTAGAGCCTATTGAATGTTTACCTTGATTAGGCGAATTTCACTGAAAACGCCTGTAGTTTAATTGCTCAATGGTTAATGCTAGAACTTTGAAAATGCAGAAAAGAACTTCAGATCACAAGAGCACACTGTGCTTCTGTCCTGGTTCAAGTATCTCAAAGATGAATCACTAGGTAGCAAAAGAGTTTCAAACTCACAGAAAAGCATTTTAGCAAACTGGAAATAATTCCAGGTTTCATAGCTAGTGGGTTCTAGGTTTCTTTGTGTATTTCAATGAAACTCTGACAAAATGATTCTCTCTTGTGCCCCTCATGGCTCCCCAAATTTGGTCATCCCACCATCACGGGTTTTTTGTTTAGAGCCTATTGGATGTTTACCCTGATTAGGCGAATTTCACTGAAAATTCCTGTAGTTTAATTACTCAATGGTTAAAGCTAGAACTTTGAAAATGCAGAAAAGCACTTCAGATCACAAGAGCACACTGAGCTTCTTTCCTGGTTCAAGTATCTCATAGCTGAATCACTAGGTAACAAAAGAGTTTCAAACTCACAGAAAAGTGTTTTAGCGAACTGGAAATAATTCCATGTTTCTTAGCTTCTGGGCACTAGGTTTATTTGTGTATTTCAATGACACTCTGAAAAAATGATTCTCTCATGTGCCCCTCAAGACTCCCCAAGTTTGGTCATCCCTCCATCAAGGATGTTTTGTTTACAGTCTATTGAATGTTTACCCTGATTAGGCGAAAATGCCTGAAAACGCCTGTGAGTTTAATTCTTAAATGGTTAATGCTAGAACTTTAAAAACGCAGAACAACACTTTAGTTCACAAGAGCACAGTGTGCTTCTGTCCTGGTTCAAGTATCTCAAAGCTGATTCACTAGGTAGCAAAAGAGTTTCAAACTCACAGAAAAGCGTTTTAGCCAACTGGAAACAATTCCATGTTTCTTAGCTTGTGGGTACTAGGTTTCTTTGTATATTTCAATGAAACTCTGACAAAATGACTCTCTCTTGGCCCCTCATGGCTCCCCAAATGTGGTCAATCCACCATCACGGGTTTTTTTTTTTTTTAGAGCCTATTGGATGTTTACCCTGATTAGGCGAATTTCACTGAAAACGCCTGTAGTTTAATTCTTCAATGGTTAATGCTAGAACATTGAAAATGCAGAAAAGCACTTCAGATCACAAGAGCACACTGTGCTTTTGTCCTGGTTCAAGTATCTCAAAGCTGAATCACTAGGTAGCAAAAGAGTTTCAAACTCACAGAAAAGCAATTTAGCCAACTGGAAATAATTCCATGTTTCTTAGCTTCTGGGTACTAGGGTTTTTTTGTGTATTTCAATGAAACTCTGACAGAATGATTCTCTCTTGTGCCCCTCATGGCTCCCCAAATTTGGTCATCCACCATCACGGGTTTTTTGTTTAGAGTTATTGGATGTTTACCCTGATTAGGCGAATTTCACTGAAAACGCCTGTAGATTAATTCCTCAATGGTTAAAGCTAGAACTTTGAAAATGCAGAAAAGCACTTCATATCACAAGAGCACACTGTGATTCTGTCCTGGTTCAAGTATCTCAAAGCTGAATCACTAGGTAGCAAAAGAGTTTCAAACTCACAGAAAAGCGATTTAGCCAAATGGAAATAATTCCATGTTTCTTAGTTTGTGGGTACTAGGTTTCTTTGTGTATTTCAATGAAACTCTGACATAATGATTCTCTCTTGTGCCCCTCATGGCTCCCCAAATTTGGTCATCTCACCATCACGGGTTTTTTGTTTAGAGCCTATTGGATGTTTACCCTGATTAGGCGAATTTCACTGAAAACGCCTGTAGTTTAATTCCTCAATGGTTAAAGGTAGAACTTTGAAAATGCAGAAAAACACTTCATATCACAAGAGCACACTGTGCTTCTGTCCTGGTTCAAGTATCTCAAAGCTGAATCACTAGGTAGCAAAAGAGTTTCAAACTCACAGAAAAGTGTTTTAGCGAACTGGAAATAATTCCATGTTTCTTAGCTTCTGGGCACTAGGTTTATTTGTGTATTTCAATGAAACTCTGAAAAAATGATTCTCTCATGTGCCCCTCAAGACTCCCCAAGTTTGGTCATCCCTCCATCAAGGATGTTTTGTTTACAGTCTATTGAATGTTTACCCTGATTAGGCGAAAATGCCTGAAAACGCCTGTGAGTTTAATTCTTAAATGGTTAATGCTAGAACTTTAAAAACGCAGAACAACACTTTAGTTCACAAGAGCACAGTGTGCTTCTGTCCTGGTTCAAGTATCTCAAAGCTGATTCACTAGGTAGCAAAAGAGTTTCAAACTCACAGAAAAGCGTTTTAGCCAACTGGAAATAATTCCATGTTTCTTAGCTTGTGGGTACTAGGTTTCTTTGTATATTTCAATGAAACTCTGACAAAATGATTCTCTCTTGGCCCCCTCATGGCTCCCCAAATGTGGTCAATCCACCATCACGGTTTTTTTTTTTTTTTAGAGCCTATTGGATGTTTACCCTGATTAGGCGAATTTCACTGAAAACGCCTGTAGTTTAATTCTTCAATGGTTAATGCTAGAACATTGAAAATGCAGAAAAGCACTTCAGATCACAAGAGCACACTGTGCTTCTGTCCTGGTTCAAGTATCTCAAAGCTGAATCACTAGGTAGCAAAAGAGTTTCAAACTCACAGAAAAGCAATTTAGCCAACTGGAAATAATTCCATGTTTCTTAGCTTCTGGGTACTAGGTTTTTTGTGTATTTCAATGAAACTCTGACAGAATGATTCTCTCTTGTGCCCCTCATGGCTCCCCAAATTTGGTCATCCCACCATCACGGGTTTTTTGTTTAGAGCCTATTGGATGTTTACCCTGATTAGGCGAATTTCACTGAAAACGCCTGTAGTTTAATTCCTCAATGGTTAAAGCTAGAACTTTGAAAATGCAGAAAAACACTTCATATCACAAGAGCACACTGTGCTTCTGTCCTGGTTCAAGTATCTCAAAGCTGAATCACTAGGTAGCAAAAGAGTTTCAAACTCACAGAAAAGCGATTTAGCCAAATGGAAATAATTCCATGTTTCTTAGCTTGTGGGTACTAGGTTTCTTTGTGTATTTCAATGAAACTCTGACAAAATGATTCTCTCTTGTGCCCCTCATGGCTCCCCAAATTTGGTCATCCACCATCACGGGTTTTTTTTTTAGAGCCTATTGGATGTTTACCCTGATTAGGCGAATTTCACTGAAAACGCCTGTAGTTTAATTCCTCAATGGTTAATGCTAGAACTTTGAAAATGCAGAAAAGCACTTCAGATCACAAGAGCACACTGTGCTTCTGTCCTGGTTCAAGTATCTCAAAGCTGAATCACTAGGTAGCAAAAGAGTTTCAAACTCACAGAAAAGCGTTTTAGCCAACTGGAAATAATTCCATGTTTCTTAGCTTGTGGGTACTAGGTTTCTTTGTGTATTTCAATGAAACTCTGACAAAATGATTCTCTCTTGTGCCCCTCATGGCTCCCCAAATTTGGTCATCCCTCCATCACGGGTTTTTTGTTTAGAGCCTATTGGATGTTTACCCTGATTAGGCGAATTTCACTGAAAACGCCTGTAGTTTAATTCCTCAATGGTTAATGCTAGAACTTTGAAAATGCAGAAAAAGCACTTCAGATCACAAGAGCACACTGTGCTTCTGTCCTGGTTCAAGTATCTCAAAGCTGAATCACTAGGTAGCAAAAGAGTTTCAAACTCACAGAAAAGCGTTTTAGCCAACTGGAAATAATTCCATGTTTCTTAGCTTGTGGGTACTAGGTTTCTTTGTGTATTTCAATGAAACTCTGACAAAATGATTCTCTCTTGTGCCCCTCATGGCTCCCCAAATTTGGTCAATCCACCATCACGGGTTTTTTTGTTTAGAGCCTATTGGATGTTTACCCTGATTAGGCGAATTTCACTGAAAACGCCTGTAGTTTAATTCTTCAATGGTTAATGCTAGAACTTTGAAAATGCAGAAAAACACTTCAGATCACAAGAGCACACTGTGCTTCTGTCCTGGTTCAAGTATCTCAAAGCTGAATCACTAGGTAGCAAAAGAGTTTCAAACTCACAGAAAAGCAATTTAGCCAACTGGAAATAATTCCATGTTTCTTAGCTTGTGGGTACTAGGTTTTTTGTGTATTTCAATGAAACTCTGACAAAATGATTCTCTCTTGTGCCCCTCATGGCTCCCCAAATTTGGTCATCCCACCATCACGGGTTTTTTGTTTAGAGCCTATTGGATGTTTACCCTGATTAGGCGAATTTCACTGAAAACGCCTGTAGTTTAATTCCTCAATGGTTAATGCTAGAACTTTAAAAAATGCAGAAAAGCACTTCAGATCACAAGAGCACACTGTGCTTCTGTCCTGGTTCAAGTATCTCAAAGCTGAATCACTAGGTAGCAAAAGAGTTTCAAACTCACAGAAAAGCGATTTTAGCCAACTGGAAATAATTCCATGTTTCTTAGTTTGTGGGTACTAGGTTTCTTTGTGTATTTCAATGAAACTCTGACATAATGATTCTCTCTTGTGCCCCTCATGGCTCCCCAAATTTGGTCATCCACCATCACGGGTTTTTTGTTTAGAGCCTATTGGATGTTTACCCTGATTAGGCGAATTTCACTGAAAACGCCTGTAGTTTAATTCCTCAATGGTTAAAGCTAGAACTTTGAAAATGCAGAAAAACACTTCAGATCACAAGAGCACACTGTGCTTCTGTCCTGGTTCAAGTATCTCAAAGCTGAATCACTAGGTAGCAAAAGAGTTTCAAACTCACAGAAAAGCGATTTAGCCAAATGGAAATAATTCCATGTTTCTTAGCTTGTGGGTACTAGGTTTTCTTTGTGTATTTCAATGAAACTCTGACATAATGATTCTCTCTTGTGCCCCTCATGGCTCCCCAAATTTGGTCATCTCACCATCACGGGGTTTTTTGTTTAGAGCCTATTGGATGTTTACCCTGATTAGGCGAATTTCACTGAAAACGCCTGTTAGTTTAAATCCTCAATGGTTAATGCTAGAACTTTAAAAACGCAGAACAACACTTTAGATCACAAGAGCACACTGTGCTTCTATCCTGGTTCAAGTATCTCAAAGCTGAATCACTAGGTAGCAAAAGAGTTTCAAACTCACAAAAAAGCGATTTAGCCAACTGAAAATAATTCCATGTTTCTTAGCATCTGGGTACGAGGTTTCTTTGTGTATTTCAATGAATCTCTGACAAAATGATTCTCTTTTGTGCCCCTCATGGTTCCCCAAATTTGGTCAATCCACCATCACGGGTTACTTGTTTAGAGCCTATTGAATGTTTACCTTGATTAGGCGAATTTCACTGAAAACGCCTGTAGTTTAATTGCTCAATGGTTAATGCTAGAACTTTGAAAATGCAGAAAAGAACTTCAGATCACAAGAGCACACTGTGCTTCTGTCCTGGTTCAAGTATCTCAAAGATGAATCACTAGGTAGCAAAAGAGTTTCAAACTCACAGAAAAGCATTTTAGCAAACTGGAAATAATTCCAGGTTTCATAGCTAGTGGGTTCTAGGTTTCTTTGTGTATTTCAATGAAACTCTGACAAAATGATTCTCTCTTGTGCCCCTCATGGCTCCCCAAATTTGGTCATCCCACCATCACGGGTTTTTTGTTTAGAGCCTATTGGATGTTTACCCTGATTAGGCGAATTTCACTGAAAATTCCTGTAGTTTAATTACTCAATGGTTAAAGCTAGAACTTTGAAAATGCAGAAAAGCACTTCAGATCACAAGAGCACACTGAGCTTCTTTCCTGGTTCAAGTATCTCATAGCTGAATCACTAGGTAACAAAAGAGTTTCAAACTCACAGAAAAGTGTTTTAGCGAACTGGAAATAATTCCATGTTTCTTAGCTTCTGGGCACTAGGTTTATTTGTGTATTTCAATGACACTCTGAAAAAATGATTCTCTCATGTGCCCCTCAAGACTCCCCAAGTTTGGTCATCCCTCCATCAAGGATGTTTTGTTTACAGTCTATTGAATGTTTACCCTGATTAGGCGAAAATGCCTGAAAACGCCTGTGAGTTTAATTCTTAAATGGTTAATGCTAGAACTTTAAAAACGCAGAACAACACTTTAGTTCACAAGAGCACAGTGTGCTTCTGTCCTGGTTCAAGTATCTCAAAGCTGATTCACTAGGTAGCAAAAGAGTTTCAAACTCACAGAAAAGCGTTTTAGCCAACTGGAAACAATTCCATGTTTCTTAGCTTGTGGGTACTAGGTTTCTTTGTATATTTCAATGAAACTCTGACAAAATGACTCTCTCTTGGCCCCCTCATGGCTCCCCAAATGTGGTCAATCCACCATCACGGGTTTTTTTTTTTTTTTTAGAGCCTATTGGATGTTTACCCTGATTAGGCGAATTTCACTGAAAACGCCTGTAGTTTAATTCTTCAATGGTTAATGCTAGAACATTGAAAATGCAGAAAAGCACTTCAGATCACAGGAGCACACTGTGCTTTTGTCCTGGTTCAAGTATATCAAAGCTGAATCACTAGGTAGCAAAAGAGTTTCAAACTCACAGAAGAGCAATTTAGCCAACTGGAAATAATTCCATGTTTCTTAGCTTCTGGGTACTAGGGTTTTTTGTGTATTTCAATGAAACTCTGACAGAATGATTCTCTCTTGTGCCCCTCATGGCTCCCCAAATTTGGTCATCCCACCATCACGGGTTTTTTGTTTAGAGTTATTGGATGTTTACCCTGATTAGGCGAATTTCACTGAAAACGCATGTAGATTAATTCCTCAATGGTTAAAGCTAGAACTTTGAAAATGCAGAAAAGCACTTCATATCACAAGAGCACACTGTGATTCTGTCCTGGTTCAAGTATCTCAAAGCTGAATCACTAGGTAGCAAAAGAGTTTCAAACTCACAGAAAAGCGATTTAGCCAAATGGAAATAATTCCATGTTTCTTAGTTTGTGGGTACTAGGTTTCTTTGTGTATTTCAATGAAACTCTGACATAATGATTCTCTCTTGTGCCCCTCATGGCTCCCCAAATTTGGTCATCTCACCATCACGGGTTTTTTGTTTAGAGCCTATTGGATGTTTACCCTGATTAGGCGAATTTCACTGAAAACGCCTGTAGTTTAATTCCTCAATGGTTAAAGGTAGAACTTTGAAAATGCAGAAAAACACTTCATATCACAAGAGCACACTGTGCTTCTGTCCTGGTTCAAGTATCTCAAAGCTGAATCACTAGGTAGCAAAAGAGTTTCAAACTCACAGAAAAGCGATTTAGCCAAATGGAAATAATTCCATGTTTCTTAGCTTGTGGGTACTAGGTTTCTTTGTGTATTTCAATGAAACTCTGACATAATGATTCTCTCTTGTGCCCCTCATGGCTCCCCAAATTTGGTCATCTCACCATCACGGGTTTTTTGTTTAGAGCCTATTGGATGTTTACCCTGATTAGGCGAATTTCACTGAAAACGCCTGTTAGTTTAAATCCTCAATGGTTAATGCTAGAACTTTAAAAACGCAGAACAACACTTTAGATCACAAGAGCACACTGTGCTTCTATCCTGGTTCAAGTATCTCAAAGCTGAATCACTAGGTAGCAAAAGAGTTTCAAACTCACAAAAAAGCGATTTAGCCAACTGAAAATAATTCCATGTTTCTTAGCATCTGGGTACGAGGTTTCTTTGTGTATTTCAATGAATCTCTGACAAAATGATTCTCTTTTGTGCCCCTCATGGTTCCCCAAATTTGGTCAATCCACCATCACGGGTTACTTGTTTAGAGCCTATTGAATGTTTACCTTGATTAGGCGAATTTCACTGAAAACGCCTGTAGTTTAATTGCTCAATGGTTAATGCTAGAACTTTGAAAATGCAGAAAAGAACTTCAGATCACAAGAGCACACTGTGCTTCTGTCCTGGTTCAAGTATCTCAAAGATGAATCACTAGGTAGCAAAAGAGTTTCAAACTCACAGAAAAGCATTTTAGCAAACTGGAAATAATTCCAGGTTTCATAGCTAGTGGGTTCTAGGTTTCTTTGTGTATTTCAATGAAACTCTGACAAAATGATTCTCTCTTGTGCCCCTCATGGCTCCCCAAATTTGGTCATCCCACCATCACGGGTTTTTTGTTTAGAGCCTATTGGATGTTTACCCTGATTAGGCGAATTTCACTGAAAATTCCTGTAGTTTAATTACTCAATGGTTAAAGCTAGAACTTTGAAAATGCAGAAAAGCACTTCAGATCACAAGAGCACACTGAGCTTCTTTCCTGGTTCAAGTATCTCATAGCTGAATCACTAGGTAACAAAAGAGTTTCAAACTCACAGAAAAGTGTTTTAGCGAACTGGAAATAATTCCATGTTTCTTAGCTTCTGGGTACTAGGTTTATTTGTGTATTTCAATGAACTCTGAAAAAATGATTCTCTCATGTGCCCCTCAAGACTCCCCAAGTTTGGTCATCCCTCCATCAAGGATGTTTTGTTTACAGTCTATTGAATGTTTACCCTGATTAGGCGAAAATGCCTGAAAACGCCTGTGAGTTTAATTCTTAAATGGTTAATGCTAGAACTTTAAAAACGCAGAACAACACTTTAGTTCACAAGAGCACAGTGTGCTTCTGTCCTGGTTCAAGTATCTCAAAGCTGATTCACTAGGTAGCAAAAGAGTTTCAAACTCACAGAAAAGCGTTTTAGCCAACTGGAAACAATTCCATGTTTCTTAGCTTGTGGGTACTAGGTTTCTTTGTATATTTCAATGAAACTCTGACAAAATGACTCTCTCTTGGCCCCCTCATGGCTCCCCAAATGTGGTCAATCCACCATCACGGGTTTTTTTTTTTAGAGCCTATTGGATGTTTACCCTGATTAGGCGAATTTCACTGAAAACGCCTGTAGTTTAATTCTTCAATGGTTAATGCTAGAACATTGAAAATGCAGAAAAGCACTTCAGATCACAGGAGCACACTGTGCTTTTGTCCTGGTTCAAGTATATCAAAGCTGAATCACTAGGTAGCAAAAGAGTTTCAAACTCACAGAAGAGCAATTTAGCCAACTGGAAATAATTCCATGTTTCTTAGCTTCTGGGTACTAGGGTTTTTTGTGTATTTCAATGAAACTCTGACAGAATGATTCTCTCTTGTGCCCCTCATGGCTCCCCAAATTTGGTCATCCCACCATCACGGGTTTTTTGTTTAGAGTTATTGGATGTTTACCCTGATTAGGCGAATTTCACTGAAAACGCATGTAGATTAATTCCTCAATGGTTAAAGCTAGAACTTTGAAAATGCAGAAAAGCACTTCATATCACAAGAGCACACTGTGATTCTGTCCTGGTTCAAGTATCTCAAAGCTGAATCACTAGGTAGCAAAGAGTTTCAAACTCACAGAAAAGCGATTTAGCCAAATGGAAATAATTCCATGTTTCTTAGTTTGTGGGTACTAGGTTTCTTTGTGTATTTCAATGAAACTCTGACATAATGATTCTCTCTTGTGCCCCTCATGGCTCCCCAAATTTGGTCATCTCACCATCACGGGTTTTTTGTTTAGAGCCTATTGGATGTTTACCCTGATTAGGCGAATTTCACTGAAAACGCCTGTAGTTTAATTCCTCAATGGTTAAAGGTAGAACTTTGAAAATGCAGAAAAACACTTCACATCACAAGAGCACACTGTGCTTCTGTCCTGGTTCAAGTATCTCAAAGCTGAATCACTAGGTAGCAAAAGAGTTTCAAACTCACAGAAAAGCGATTTAGCCAAATGGAAATAATTCCATGTTTCTTAGCTTGTGGGTACTAGGTTTCTTTGTGTATTTCAATGAAACTCTGACATAATGATTCTCTCTTGTGCCCCTCATGGCTCCCCAAATTTGGTCATCTCACCATCACGGGTTTTTTGTTTAGAGCCTATTGGATGTTTACCCTGATTAGGCGAATTTCACTGAAAACGCCTGTTAGTTTAAATCCTCAATGGTTAATGCTAGAACTTTAAAAACGCAGAACAACACTTTAGATCACAAGAGCACACTGTGCTTCTATCCTGGTTCAAGTATCTCAAAGCTGAATCACTAGGTAGCAAAAGAGTTTCAAACTCACAAAAAAGCGATTTAGCCAACTGAAAATAATTCCATGTTTCTTAGCATCTGGGTACGAGGTTTCTTTGTGTATTTCAATGAATCTCTGACAAAATGATTCTCTTTTGTGCCCCTCATGGTTCCCCAAATTTGGTCAATCCACCATCACGGGTTACTTGTTTAGAGCCTATTGAATGTTTACCTTGATTAGGCGAATTTCACTGAAAACGCCTGTAGTTTAATTGCTCAATGGTTAATGCTAGAACTTTGAAAATGCAGAAAAGAACTTCAGATCACAAGAGCACACTGTGCTTCTGTCCTGGTTCAAGTATCTCAAAGATGAATCACTAGGTAGCAAAAGAGTTTCAAACTCACAGAAAAGCATTTTAGCAAACTGGAAATAATTCCAGGTTTCATAGCTAGTGGGTTCTAGGTTTCTTTGTGTATTTCAATGAAACTCTGACAAAATGATTCTCTCTTGTGCCCCTCATGGCTCCCCAAATTTGGTCATCCCACCATCACGGGTTTTTTGTTTAGAGCCTATTGGATGTTTACCCTGATTAGGCGAATTTCACTGAAAATTCCTGTAGTTTAATTACTCAATGGTTAAAGCTAGAACTTTGAAAATGCAGAAAAGCACTTCAGATCACAAGAGCACACTGAGCTTCTTTCCTGGTTCAAGTATCTCATAGCTGAATCACTAGGTAACAAAAGAGTTTCAAACTCACAGAAAAGTGTTTTAGCGAACTGGAAATAATTCCATGTTTCTTAGCTTCTGGGTACTAGGTTTATTTGTGTATTTCAATGACACTCTGAAAAAATGATTCTCTCATGTGCCCCTCAAGACTCCCCAAGTTTGGTCATCCCTCCATCAAGGATGTTTTGTTTACAGTCTATTGAATGTTTACCCTGATTAGGCGAAAATGCCTGAAAACGCCTGTGAGTTTAATTCTTAAATGGTTAATGCTAGAACTTTAAAAACGCAGAACAACACTTTAGTTCACAAGAGCACAGTGTGCTTCTGTCCTGGTTCAAGTATCTCAAAGCTGATTCACTAGGTAGCAAAAGAGTTTCAAACTCACAGAAAAGCGTTTTAGCCAACTGGAAACAATTCCATGTTTCTTAGCTTGTGGGTACTAGGTTTCTTTGTATATTTCAATGAAACTCTGACAAAATGACTCTCTCTTGGCCCCCTCATGGCTCCCCAAATGTGGTCAATCCACCATCACGGGTTTTTTTTTTTAGAGCCTATTGGATGTTTACCCTGATTAGGCGAATTTCACTGAAAACGCCTGTAGTTTAATTCTTCAATGGTTAATGCTAGAACATTGAAAATGCAGAAAAGCACTTCAGATCACAGGAGCACACTGTGCTTTTGTCCTGGTTCAAGTATATCAAAGCTGAATCACTAGGTAGCAAAAGAGTTTCAAACTCACAGAAGAGCAATTTAGCCAACTGGAAATAATTCCATGTTTCTTAGCTTCTGGGTACTAGGGTTTTTTGTGTATTTCAATGAAACTCTGACAGAATGATTCTCTCTTGTGCCCCTCATGGCTCCCCAAATTTGGTCATCCCACCATCACGGGTTTTTTTGTTTAGAGTTATTGGATGTTTACCCTGATTAGGCGAATTTCACTGAAAACGCATGTAGATTAATTCCTCAATGGTTAAAGCTAGAACTTTGAAAATGCAGAAAAGCACTTCATATCACAAGAGCACACTGTGATTCTGTCCTGGTTCAAGTATCTCAAAGCTGAATCACTAGGTAGCAAAAGAGTTTCAAACTCACAGAAAAGCGATTTAGCCAAATGGAAATAATTCCATGTTTCTTAGTTTGTGGGTACTAGGTTTCTTTGTGTATTTCAATGAAACTCTGACATAATGATTCTCTCTTGTGCCCCTCATGGCTCCCCAAATTTGGTCATCTCACCATCACGGGTTTTTTGTTTAGAGCCTATTGGATGTTTACCCTGATTAGGCGAATTTCACTGAAAACGCCTGTAGTTTAATTCCTCAATGGTTAAAGGTAGAACTTTGAAAATGCAGAAAAACACTTCACATCACAAGAGCACACTGTGCTTCTGTCCTGGTTCAAGTATCTCAAAGCTGAATCACTAGGTAGCAAAAGAGTTTCAAACTCACAGAAAAGCGATTTAGCCAAATGGAAATAATTCCATGTTTCTTAGCTTGTGGGTACTAGGTTTCTTTGTGTATTTCAATGAAACTCTGACATAATGATTCTCTCTTGTGCCCCTCATGGCTCCCCAAATTTGGTCATCTCACCATCACGGGTTTTTTGTTTAGAGCCTATTGGATGTTTACCCTGATTAGGCGAATTTCACTGAAAACGCCTGTTAGTTTAAATCCTCAATGGTTAATGCTAGAACTTTAAAAACGCAGAACAACACTTTAGATCACAAGAGCACACTGTGCTTCTATCCTGGTTCAAGTATCTCAAAGCTGAATCACTAGGTAGCAAAAGAGTTTCAAACTCACAAAAAAGCGATTTAGCCAACTGAAAATAATTCCATGTTTCTTAGCATCTGGGTACGAGGTTTCTTTGTGTATTTCAATGAATCTCTGACAAAATGATTCTCTTTTGTGCCCCTCATGGTTCCCCAAATTTGGTCAATCCACCATCACGGGTTACTTGTTTAGAGCCTATTGAATGTTTACCTTGATTAGGCGAATTTCACTGAAAACGCCTGTAGTTTAATTGCTCAATGGTTAATGCTAGAACTTTGAAAATGCAGAAAAGAACTTCAGATCACAAGAGCACACTGTGCTTCTGTCCTGGTTCAAGTATCTCAAAGATGAATCACTAGGTAGCAAAAGAGTTTCAAACTCACAGAAAAGCATTTTAGCAAACTGGAAATAATTCCAGGTTTCATAGCTAGTGGGTTCTAGGTTTCTTTGTGTATTTCAATGAAACTCTGACAAAATGATTCTCTCTTGTGCCCCTCATGGCTCCCCAAATTTGGTCATCCCACCATCACGGGTTTTTTGTTTAGAGCCTATTGGATGTTTACCCTGATTAGGCGAATTTCACTGAAAATTCCTGTAGTTTAATTACTCAATGGTTAAAGCTAGAACTTTGAAAATGCAGAAAAGCACTTCAGATCACAAGAGCACACTGAGCTTCTTTCCTGGTTCAAGTATCTCATAGCTGAATCACTAGGTAACAAAAGAGTTTCAAACTCACAGAAAAGTGTTTTAGCGAACTGGAAATAATTCCATGTTTCTTAGCTTCTGGGCACTAGGTTTATTTGTGTATTTCAATGACACTCTGAAAAAATGATTCTCTCATGTGCCCCTCAAGACTCCCCAAGTTTGGTCATCCCTCCATCAAGGATGTTTTGTTTACAGTCTATTGAATGTTTACCCTGATTAGGCGAAAATGCCTGAAAACGCCTGTGAGTTTAATTCTTAAATGGTTAATGCTAGAACTTTAAAAACGCAGAACAACACTTTAGTTCACAAGAGCACAGTGTGCTTCTGTCCTGGTTCAAGTATCTCAAAGCTGATTCACTAGGTAGCAAAAGAGTTTCAAACTCACAGAAAAGCGTTTTAGCCAACTGGAAACAATTCCATGTTTCTTAGCTTGTGGGTACTAGGTTTCTTTGTATATTTCAATGAAACTCTGACAAAATGACTCTCTCTTGGCCCCCTCATGGCTCCCCAAATGTGGTCAATCCACCATCACGGGTTTTTTTTTTAGAGCCTATTGGATGTTTACCCTGATTAGGCGAATTTCACTGAAAACGCCTGTAGTTTAATTCTTCAATGGTTAATGCTAGAACATTGAAAATGCAGAAAAGCACTTCAGATCACAGGAGCACACTGTGCTTTTGTCCTGGTTCAAGTATATCAAAGCTGAATCACTAGGTAGCAAAAGAGTTTCAAACTCACAGAAGAGCAATTTAGCCAACTGGAAATAATTCCATGTTTCTTAGCTTCTGGGTACTAGGGTTTTTTGTGTATTTCAATGAAACTCTGACAGAATGATTCTCTCTTGTGCCCCTCATGGCTCCCCAAATTTGGTCATCCCACCATCACGGGTTTTTTGTTTAGAGTTATTGGATGTTTACCCTGATTAGGCGAATTTCACTGAAAACGCATGTAGATTAATTCCTCAATGGTTAAAGCTAGAACTTTGAAAATGCAGAAAAGCACTTCATATCACAAGAGCACACTGTGATTCTGTCCTGGTTCAAGTATCTCAAAGCTGAATCACTAGGTAGCAAAAGAGTTTCAAACTCACAGAAAAGCGATTTAGCCAAATGGAAATAATTCCATGTTTCTTAGTTTGTGGGTACTAGGTTTCTTTGTGTATTTCAATGAAACTCTGACATAATGATTCTCTCTTGTGCCCCTCATGGCTCCCCAAATTTGGTCATCTCACCATCACGGGTTTTTTGTTTAGAGCCTATTGGATGTTTACCCTGATTAGGCGAATTTCACTGAAAACGCCTGTAGTTTAATTCCTCAATGGTTAAAGGTAGAACTTTGAAAATGCAGAAAAACACTTCACATCACAAGAGCACACTGTGCTTCTGTCCTGGTTCAAGTATCTCAAAGCTGAATCACTAGGTAGCAAAAGAGTTTCAAACTCACAGAAAAGCGATTTAGCCAAATGGAAATAATTCCATGTTTCTTAGCTTGTGGGTACTAGGTTTCTTTGTGTATTTCAATGAAACTCTGACATAATGATTCTCTCTTGTGCCCCTCATGGCTCCCCAAATTTGGTCATCTCACCATCACGGGTTTTTTGTTTAGAGCCTATTGGATGTTTACCCTGATTAGGCGAATTTCACTGAAAACGCCTGTTAGTTTAAATCCTCAATGGTTAATGCTAGAACTTTAAAAACGCAGAACAACACTTTAGATCACAAGAGCACACTGTGCTTCTATCCTGGTTCAAGTATCTCAAAGCTGAATCACTAGGTAGCAAAAGAGTTTCAAACTCACAAAAAAGCGATTTAGCCAACTGAAAATAATTCCATGTTTCTTAGCATCTGGGTACGAGGTTTCTTTGTGTATTTCAATGAATCTCTGACAAAATGATTCTCTTTTGTGCCCCTCATGGTTCCCCAAATTTGGTCAATCCACCATCACGGGTTACTTGTTTAGAGCCTATTGAATGTTTACCTTGATTAGGCGAATTTCACTGAAAACGCCTGTAGTTTAATTGCTCAATGGTTAATGCTAGAACTTTGAAAATGCAGAAAAGAACTTCAGATCACAAGAGCACACTGTGCTTCTGTCCTGGTTCAAGTATCTCAAAGATGAATCACTAGGTAGCAAAAGAGTTTCAAACTCACAGAAAAGCATTTTAGCAAACTGGAAATAATTCCAGGTTTCATAGCTAGTGGGTTCTAGGTTTCTTTGTGTATTTCAATGAAACTCTGACAAAATGATTCTCTCTTGTGCCCCTCATGGCTCCCCAAATTTGGTCATCCCACCATCACGGGTTTTTTGTTTAGAGCCTATTGGATGTTTACCCTGATTAGGCGAATTTCACTGAAAATTCCTGTAGTTTAATTACTCAATGGTTAAAGCTAGAACTTTGAAAATGCAGAAAAGCACTTCAGATCACAAGAGCACACTGAGCTTCTTTCCTGGTTCAAGTATCTCATAGCTGAATCACTAGGTAACAAAAGAGTTTCAAACTCACAGAAAAGTGTTTTAGCGAACTGGAAATAATTCCATGTTTCTTAGCTTCTGGGTACTAGGTTTATTTGTGTATTTCAATGAAACTCTGAAAAAATGATTCTCTCATGTGCCCCTCAAGACTCCCCAAGTTTGGTCATCCCTCCATCAAGGATGTTTTGTTTACAGTCTATTGAATGTTTACCCTGATTAGGCGAAAATGCCTGAAAACGCCTGTGAGTTTAATTCTTAAATGGTTAATGCTAGAACTTTAAAAACGCAGAACAACACTTTAGTTCACAAGAGCACAGTGTGCTTCTGTCCTGGTTCAAGTATCTCAAAGCTGATTCACTAGGTAGCAAAAGAGTTTCAAACTCACAGAAAAGCGTTTTAGCCAACTGGAAATAATTCCATGTTTCTTAGCTTGTGGGTATTAGGTTTCTTTGTGTATTTCAATGAAACTCTGACAAAATGATTCTCTCTTGGCCCCCTCATGGCTCCCCAAATGTGGTCAATCCACCATCACGGGTTTTTTTTTTTTTAGAGCCTATTGGATGTTTACCCTGATTAGGCGAATTTCACTGAAAACGCCTGTAGTTTAATTCTTCAATGGTTAATGCTAGAACATTGAAAATGCAGAAAAGCACTTCAGATCACAAGAGCACACTGTGCTTCTGTCCTGGTTCAAGTATCTCAAAGCTGAATCACTAGGTAGCAAAAGAGTTTCAAACTCACAGAAAAGCAATTTAGCCAACTGGAAATAATTCCATGTTTCTTAGCTTCTGGGTACTAGGGTTTTTTGTGTATTTCAATGAAACTCTGACAGAATGATTCTCTCTTGTGCCCCTCATGGCTCCCCAAATTTGGTCATCCCACCATCACGGGTTTTTTGTTTAGAGTTATTGGATGTTTACCCTGATTAGGCGAATTTCACTGAAAACGCCTGTAGATTAATTCCTCAATGGTTAAAGCTAGAACTTTGAAAATGCAGAAAAGCACTTCATATCACAAGAGCACACTGTGATTCTGTCCTGGTTCAAGTATCTCAAAGCTGAATCACTAGGTAGCAAAAGAGTTTCAAACTCACAGAAAAGCGATTTAGCCAAATGGAAATAATTCCATGTTTCTTAGCTTGTGGGTACTAGGTTTCTTTGTGTATTTCAATGAAACTCTGACATAATGATTCTCTCTTGTGCCCCTCATGGCTCCCCAAATTTGGTCATCTCACCATCACGGGTTTTTTGTTTAGAGCCTATTGGATGTTTACCCTGATTAGGCGAATTTCACTGAAAACGCCTGTAGTTTAATTCCTCAATGGTTAAAGGTAGAACTTTGAAAATGCAGAAAAACACTTCATATCACAAGAGCACACTGTGCTTCTGTCCTGGTTCAAGTATCTCAAAGCTGAATCACTAGGTAGCAAAAGAGTTTCAAACTCACAGAAAAGCGATTTAGCCAAACTGGAAATAATTCCATGTTTCTTAGCTTCTGGGTACTAGGTTTCTTTGTGTATTTCAATGAAACTCTGACAAAATGATTCTCTCTTGTGCCCCTCATGGACTCCCCAAATTTGGTCATCCACCATCACGGTTTTTTGTTTAGAGCCTATTGAATGTTTACCCTGATTAGGCGAATTTCACTGAAAACGCCTGTGAGTTTAATTCTCAATGGTTAATGCTAGAACTTTAAAAACGCAGAAACAACACTTCAGATCACAAGAGCACACTGTGCTTCTGTCCTGGTTCAAGTATCTCAAAGCTGAATCACTAGGTAGCAAAAGAGTTTCAAACTCACAGAAAAGCATTTAGCAAACTGGAAATAATTCCATGTTTCTTAGCTTCTGGGTACTAGGTTTCTTTGTGTATTTCAATGAAACTCTGACAAAATGATTCTCTCTTGTGCCCCTCATGGCTCCCCAAATTTGGTCATCCCACCATCACGGGTTTTTTGTTTAGAGCCTATTGAATGTTTACCCTGATTAGGCGAATTTCACTGAAAACGCCTGTAGTTTAATTACTCAATGGTTAAAGCTAGAACTTTGAAAATGCAGAAAAGCACTTCAGATCACAAGAGCACACTGTGCTTCTTGTCCTGGTTCAAGTATCTCAAAGCTGAATCACTAGGTAGCAAAAGAGTTTCAAACTCACAGAAAAGTGTTTTTAGCGAACTGGAAATAATTCCATGTTTCTTAGCTTCTGGGTACTAGGTTTATTTGTGTATTTCAATGAAACTCTGACAAATGATTCTCTCTTGTGCCCCTCATGGCTCCCCAAATTTGGTCATCCCACCATCAAGGATTTTTTGTTTAGAGTCTATTGAATGTTTACCCTGATTAGGCGAATTTCACTGAAAACGCCTGTGAGTTTAATTCTCAATGGTTAATGCTAGAACTTTAAAAACGCAGAACAACACTTTAGATCACAAGAGCACACTGTGCTTCTGTCCTGGTTCAAGTATCTCAAAGCTGAATTCACTAGGTAGCAAAAGAGTTTCAAACTCACAAAAAAGCGTTTTAGCCAACTGGAAATAATTCCATGTTTCTTAGCTTGTGGGTACTAGGTTTCTTTGTGTATTTCAATGAAACTCTGACAAAATGATTCTCTCTTGTGCCCCTCATGGCTCCCCAAATTTGGTCAATCCACCATCACGGGTTTTTTTGTTTAGAGCCTATTGGATGTTTACCCTGATTAGGCGAATTTCACTGAAAACGCCTGTAGTTTAATTCTTCAATGGTTAATGCTAGAACTTTGAAAATGCAGAAAAGCACTTCAGATCACAAGAGCACACTGTGCTTCTGTCCTGGTTCAAGTATCTCAAAGCTGAATCACTAGGTAGCAAAAGAGTTTCAAACTCACAGAAAAGCGTTTTAGCCAACTGGAAATAATTCCATGTTTCTTAGCTTGTGGGTACTAGGTTTCTTTGTGTATTTCAATGAAACTCTGACAGAATGATTCTCTCTTGGCCCCCTCATGGCTCCCCAAATTTGGTCATCCCACCATCACGGGTTTTTTGTTTAGAGCCTATTGGATGTTTACCCTGATTAGGCGAATTTCACTGAAAACGCCTGTAGTTTAATTCCTCAATGGTTAAAGCTAGAACTTTGAAAATGCAGAAAAGCACTTCAGATCACAAGAGCACACTGTGCTTCTGTCCTGGTTCAAGTATCTCAAAGCTGAATCACTAGGTAGCAAAAGAGTTTCAAACTCACAGAAAAGCGATTTAGCCAACTGGAAATAATTCCATGTTTCTTAGCTTCTGGGTACTAGGTTTCTTTGTGTATTTCAATGAAACTCTGACAAAATGATTCTCTCTTGTGCCCCTCATGGCTCCCCAAATTTGGTCATCCACCATCACGGGTTTTTTGTTTAGAGCCTATTGGATGTTTACCCTGATTAGGCGAATTTCACTGAAAACGCCTGTAGTTTTAATTCCTCAATGGTTAAATGCTAGAACTTTGAAAATGCAGAAAAGCACTTCATATCACAAGAGCACACTGTGCTTCTGTCCTGGTTCAAGTATCTCAAAGCTGAATCACTAGGTAGCAAAAGAGTTTCAAACTCACAGAAAAGCGATTTAGCCAAATGGAAATAATTCCATGTTTCTTAGCTTGTGGGTACTAGGTTTCTTTGTGTATTTCAATGAAACTCTGACATAATGATTCTCTCTTGTGCCCCTCATGGCTCCCCAAATTTGGTCATCTCACCATCACGGGTTTTTTGTTTAGAGCCTATTGGATGTTTACCCTGATTAGGCGAATTTCACTGAAAACGCCTGTAGTTTAATTCCTCAATGGTTAAAGGTAGAACTTTGAAAATGCAGAAAAACACTTCAGATCACAAGAGCACACTGTGCTTCTGTCCTGGTTCAAGTATCTCAAAGCTGAATCACTAGGTAGCAAAAGAGTTTCAAACTCACAGAAAAGTGTTTTAGCGAACTGGAAATAATTCCATGTTTCTTAGCTTCTGGGCACTAGGTTTATTTGTGTATTTCAATGAAACTCTGAAAAAATGATTCTCTCATGTGCCCCTCAAGACTCCCCAAGTTTGGTCATCCCTCCATCAAGGATGTTTTGTTTACAGTCTATTGAATGTTTACCCTGATTAGGCGAAAATGCCTGAAAACGCCTGTGAGTTTAATTCTTAAATGGTTAATGGTAGAACTTTAAAAACGCAGAACAACACTTTTGTTCACAAGAGCACAGTGTGCTTCTGTCCTGGTTCAAGTATCTCAAAGCTGATTCACTAGGTAGCAAAAGGTTTCAAACTCACAGAAAAGCAGAAAAATTTAGCGAACTGGAAATAATTCCATGTTTCTTAGCTTCTGGGTACTAGGTTTCTTTGTGTATTTCAATGAAACTCTGACAGAATGATTCTCTCTTGGCCCCCTCATGGCTCCCCAAATTTGGTCATCCCACCATCACGGGTTTTTTGTTTAGAGCCTATTGGATGTTTACCCTGATTAGGCGAATTTCACTGAAAACGCCTGTAGATTAATTCCTCAATGGTTAAAGCTAGAACTTTGAAAATGCAGAAAAGCACTTCATATCACAAGAGCACACTGTGCTTCTGTCCTGGTTCAAGTATCTCAAAGCTGAATCACTAGGTAGCCAAAGAGTTTCAAACTCACAGAAAAGGGATTTAGCCAAATGGAAATAATTCCATGTTTCTTAGCTTGTGGGTACTAGGTTTCTTTGTGTATTTCAATGAAACTCTGACATAATGATTCTCTCTTGTGCCCCTCATGGCTCCCCAAATTTGGTCATCTCACCATCTCGGGTTTTTTGTTTAGAGCCTATTGGATGTTTACCCTGATTAGGCGAATTTCACTGAAAACGCCTGTAGTTTAATTCCTCAATGGTTAAAGGTAGAACTTTGAAAATGCAGAAAAACACTTCATATCACAAGAGCACACTGTGCTTCTGTCCTGGTTCAAGTATCTCAAAGCTGAATCACTAGGTAGCAAAAGAGTTTCAAACTCACAGAAAAGTGTTTTAGCGAACTGGAAATAATTCCATGTTTCTTAGCTTCTGGGCACTAGGTTTATTTGTGTATTTCAATGAAACTCTGAAAAAATGATTCTCTCATGTGCCCCTCAAGACTCCCCAAGTTTGGTCATCCCTCCATCAAGGATGTTTTGTTTACAGTCTATTGAATGTTTACCCTGATTAGGCGAAAATGCCTGAAAACGCCTGTGAGTTTAATTCTTAAATGGTTAATGGTAGAACTTTAAAAACGCAGAACAACACTTTTGTTCACAAGAGCACAGTGTGCTTCTGTCCTGGTTCAAGTATCTCAAAGCTGATTCACTAGGTAGCAAAAGGGTTTCAAACTCACAGAAAAGCAATTTAGCGAACTGGAAATAATTCCATGTTTCTTAGCTTCTGGGTACTAGGTTTTTTGTGTATTTCAATGAAACTCTGACAGAATGATTCTCTCTTGACCCCCTCATGGCTCCCCAAATTTGGTCATCCCACCATCACGGGTTTTTTGTTTAGAGCCTATTGGATGTTTACCCTGATTAGGCGAATTTCACTGAAAACGCCTGTAGATTAATTCCTCAATGGTTAAAGCTAGAACTTTGAAAATGCAGAAAAGCACTTCATATCACAAGAGCATACTGTGCTTCTGTCCTGGTTCAAGTATCTCAAAGCTGAATCACTAGGTAGCCAAAGAGTTTCAAACTCACAGAAAAGGGATTTAGCCAAATGGAAATAATTCCATGTTTCTTAGCTTGTGGGTACTAGGTTTCTTTGTGTATTTCAATGAAACTCTGACATAATGATTCTCTCTTGTGCCCCTCATGGCTCCCCAAATTTGGTCATCTCACCATCTCGGGTTTTTTATTTAGAGCCTATTGGATGTTTACCCTGATTAGGCGAATTTCACTGAAATCGCCTGTAGTTTAATTCCTCAATGGTTAAAGGTAGAACTTTGAAAATGCAGAAAAACACTTCATATCACAAGAGCACACTGTGCTTCTGTCCTGGTTCAAGTATCTCAAAGCTGAATCACTAGGTAGCAAAAGAGTTTCAAACTCACAGAAAAGCGATTTAGCCAAATGGAAATAATTCCATGTTTCTTAGCTTGTGGGTACTAGGTTTCTTTGTGTATTTCAATGAAACTCTGACAAAATGATTCTCTCTTGTGCCCCTCATGGCTCCCCAAATTTGGTCATCTCACCATCACGGGTTTTTTGTTTAGAGCCTATTGGATGTTTACCCTGATTAGGCGAATTTCACTGAAAAACGCCTGTAGTTTAATTCCTCAATGGTTAATGCTAGAACTTTAAAAACGCAGAACAACACTTTAGATCACAAGAGCACACTGTGCTTCTATCCTGGTTCAAGTATCTCAAAGCTGAATCACTAGGTAGCAAAAGAGTTTCAAACTCACAGAAAGCGATTTAGCCAAATGGAAATAATTCCATGTTTCTTAGCTTGTGGGCACTAGGTTTCTTTGTGTATTTCAATGAAACTCTGACAAAATGATTCTCTCTTGTGCCCCTCATGGCTCCCCAAATTTGGTCATCCCACCATCACGGGTTTTTTGTTTAGAGCCTATTGGATGTTTACCCTGATTAGGCGAATTTCACTGAAAACGCCTGTAGTTTAAATCCTCAATGGTTAATGCTAGAACTTTAAAAACGCAGAACAACACTTTAGATCACAAGAGCACACTGTGCTTCTGTCCTGGTTCAAGTATCTCAAAGCTGAATCACTAGGTAGCAAAAGAGTTTCAAACTCACAGAATAGCGATTTAGCCAAATGGAAATAATTCCATGTTTCTTAGCTTGTGGGCACTAGGTTTCTTTGTGTATTTCAATGAAACTCTGACAAAATGATTCTCTCTTGTGCCCCTCATGGCTCCCCAAATTTGGTCATCCCCATCACGGGTTTTTTGTTTAGAGCCTATTGGATGTTTACCCTGATTAGGCGAATTTCACTGAAAACGCCTGTTAGTTTAATTCCTCAATGGTTAATGCTAGAACTTTGAAAATGCAGAAAAGCACTTCAGATCACAAGAGCACACTGTGCTTCTTTCCTGGTTCAAGTATCTCAAAGCTGAATCACTAGGTAAAAAAAGAGTTTCAAACTCACAAAAAACCGTTTTTAGCGAACTGGAAATAATTCCATGTTTCTTAGCTTCTGGGCACTAGCTTTCTTTGTGTATTTCAATGAAACTCTGAAAAATGATTCTCTCTTGTGCCCCTCATGGATTCCCCAAATTTGGTCATCCCACCATCACGGGTTTTTTGTTTACAGTCTATTGGATGTTTACCCTGATTAGGCAAAATTGCACTGAAAACGCCTGTGGGTTTAATTCTTCAATGGTTAATGCTAGAACTTTAAAAACGCAGAACAACACTTTAGTTCACAAGAGCACACTGTGCTTCTCTCCTGGTTCAAGTATCTCAAAGCTGAATCACTAGGTAGCAAAAGAGTTTCAAACTCACAGAAAAGTGTTTTAGCCAACAGGAAATAATTCCATGTATCTTAGCTTGTGGGTACTAGGTTTCTTTGTGTATTTCAATGAAACTCTGACAAAATGATTCTCTCTTGTGCCCCTCATGGCTCCCCAAATTTGGTCAATCCCACCATTACGCGTTTTTTGTTTAGAGCCTATTGGATGTTTACCCTGATTAGGCGAATTTCACTGAAAACGCCTGTAGTTTTATTCCTCAATGGTTAATGCTAGAACTTTGGAAATGCAGAAAAGCACTTCAGATCACAAAAGCACACTGTGCTTCTGTCCTGGTTCAAGTATCTCAAAGCTGAATCACTAGGTAGCAAAAGAGTTTCAAACTCACAGAAAAGCATTTTAGCCAACTGGAAATAATTCCATGTT
>JAKELJ010000063.1:90440-111631 GCA_025594165.1 Tamias sibiricus
CTACCTAGTGATTCAGCTTTGAGATACTTGAACAAATAGAGAAGCACAGTGTGCTCTTTGTGAACTAAAGTGCTTTCCTGCATTTTCAAAGTCCTAGCATAAATCATAGATGAATTAAAGTAACAGGCGTTTTCACGCAAATTCGCCTAAATCCTGGGTAAACATCCATAAGGCTGTAAACAAAGCTTCCCGTGATGGAGAGATGGACCAAAAGTGGGAAGGGGGGGGGCCATGAGGACACAAGAGAGAATCATTTTATCAGAGTTTCATTGAAATACACAAAGAAAAACTAGTGCCCAGAAGCTAAGAAACATGGAATTATTTCCAGTTGGCTAAAACGCTTTTCTGTGAGTTTGATAATCTCTTGCTACCTAGTGATTCAGCTTTGAGATACTTGAACCAGGACAGAAGCACAGTGTGCTCTTGTGATCTGAAGTGCTTTTCTGCATTTTCAAAGTTCTAGCTAGCATTAACCATTGAGGAATTAAACGACAGGCGTTTTCAGTGAATTCGCCTAATCAGGGTAAACATTCCAAATAGGCACTAAACAAAAAACCCGTGATGGTGGTATATTGACCAAAATTTGGGTAGCCATGAGGGGCACAAGAGAGAATCATTTTGTCAGAGTTTCATTGAAATACACAAAGAAACTTAATACCCACAAGTTTAAAAAAACATGGGAAATTATTTCCAGTTGGCTAAAATGCTTTTCTGTGAGTTTGAAACTCTTTTGCTACCTAGTGATTCAGCTTTGAGATACTTGAACCAGGACAGAAGCACAGTGTGCTTTTGTGATCTGAAGTGCTTTTCTGCATTTCCAAAGTTCTAGCATTAACCATTGAGGAATAAAAACTATACAGGCGTTTTCAGTGAAATTCGCCTAATCAGGGTAAACATCCAATAGGCTCTAAAAAAAAACACGTAATGGTGGATTGACCAAATTTGGGGAGCCATGAGGGGCACAAGAGATAGAGAATCAATTTGTCAGAGTTTCATTGAAATACACAAAGAAACCTAGTACCCACAAGCTAAGAAACATGGAATTATTTCCTGTTGGCTAAAACACTTTTCTGTGAGTTTGAAACTCTTTTGCTACCTAGTGATTCAGCTTTGAGTATACTTGAACCAGGAGAGAAGCACAGTGTGCTCTTGTGAACTAAAGTGTTGTTCTACTTCGTTTTTAAAGTAATAGCATTAACCATTTAAGAATTAAACCCACAGGCGTTTTCAGGCATTTTTTGCCTAATCAGGGTAAACATCCAATAGACTGTAAACAAAAAACCCTTGATGGTGGGATGACCAAACTTGGGGAATCTTGAGGAGCACATGAGAGAATCATTTTTTCAGAGTTTCATTGAAATAATCACAGAGAAAGATAGTGCGCAGAAGCTAAGAAACATGGAATTATTTCCAGTTCGCTAAAAAGGTTTTTTGTGAGTTTGAAACTCTTTTTTTTACTAGTGATTCAGCTTTGAGATACTTGAACCAGGAAAGAAGCACAGTGAGCTCTTGTGATCTGAAGTGCTTTTCTGCATTTTCAAAGTTCTAGCATTAACCATTGAGGATTTAAACTAACAGGCGTTTTCAGTGAAATTCGCCTAATCAGGGTAAACATCCAATAGGCTCTAAACAAAAAACCCGTGATGGTGAGATGACCAAATTTGGGGAGCCATGAGGGGCACAAGAGAGAATCATTTATGTCAGAGTTTCATTGAAATACACAAAGAAACCTAGTACCCACAAGCAAAGAAACATGGAATTATTTCCATTTGGTGAAATCGCTATTCTGTGAGTTTTGAAACTCTTTTGCTACCTAGTGATTCAGCTTTGATGATACTTGAACCAGGACAGAAGCACAGTGTGCCTCTTGTGATATGAAGTGTTTTTCTGCATTTTCAAAGTTCTAACCATTAACCATTGAGGAATTAAACTACAGGCGTTTTCAGTGAAATTCGCCTAATCAGGGTAAACATCCAATAACTCTAAACAAAAAACCCGTGATGGTGGGATTGACCAAATTTGGGGAGCCATGAGGGGGCCAAGAGAGAATCATTCTGTCAGAGTTTCATTGAAATACACAAAAAACCCTAGTACCAGAAGCTAAGAAACATGGAATTATTTCCAGTTGGCTAAATTGCTTTTCTGTGAGTTTGAAACCCTTTTGCTACCTAGTGATTCAGCTTTGAGATACTTGAAACCAGGAACAGAAGCACAGTGTGCTCTTGTGATCTGAAGTGCTTTTCTGCATTTTCAATGTTCTAGCATTAACCATTGAAGAATTAAACTACAGGCGTTTTCAGTGAAATTCGCCTAATCAGGGAAAACATCCAATAGGCTCTAAAAAAAAAAAACCCGTGATGGTGGATTGACCACATTTGGGGGAGCCATGAGGGGGCCAAGAGAGAGTCATTTTGTCAGAGTTTCATTGAAATATACAAAGAAACCTAGTACCCACAAGCTAAGAAACTTGGAATATTTCCAGTTGGCTAAAACGCTTTTCTGTGAGGTTTGAAACTCTTTTGCTACCTAGTGAATCAGCTTTGAGATACTTGAACAGGACAGAAGCACACTGTGCTCTTGTGAACAAAAGTGTTGTTCTGCGTTTTTAAAGTTCTAGCATTAACCATTTAAGAATTAAAACTCACAGGCGTTTTCAGGCATTTTCGCCTAATCAGGGTAAACATTCAATAGACTATAAACAAAACATCCTTGATGGAGGGATGACCAAACTTGGGGAGTCTTGAGGGGAACATGAGAGAATTTCATTTTTCGGGAGTTTCATTGAAATACAAATAAACCTAGTGCCCAGAAGCTAAGAAACATGGAATTATTTCCAGTTCGCTAAAACACTTTTCTGTGAGTTTGAAACTCTTTTGCTACCTAGTGATTCAGCTTTGAGATACTTGAACCAGGACAGAAGCACAGTGTGCTCTTGTGATCTAAAGTGTTGTTCTGCGTTTTTAAAGTTCTAGCATTAACCATTGAGGATTTAAACTAACAGGCGTTTTAAGTGAAATTCGCCTAATCAGGGTAAACATCCAATAGGCTCTAAACAAAAAACCCGTGATGGTGAGATGACCAAATTTGGGGAGCCATGAGGGGCACAAGAGAGAATCATTATGTCAGAGTTTCATTGAAATACACAAAGAAACCTAGTACCCACAAGCTAAGAAACATGGAATTATTCCATTTGGCTAAATCGCTATTCTGTGAGTTTGAAACTCTTTTGCTACCTAGTGATTCAGCTTTGAGATACTTGAACCAGGACAGAAGCACAGTGTGCTCTTGTGATATGAAGTGTTTTTTCTGCATTTTCAAAGTTCTACCTTTAACCATTGAGGAATTAAACTACAGGCGTTTTCAGTGAAATTCGCCTAATCAGGGTAAACGTCCAATAGGCTCTAAACAAAAAACCCGAGATGGTGAGATGACCAAATTTGGGGAGCCATGAGGGGCACAAGAGAGAATCATTATGTCAGAGTTTCATTGAAATACACAAAGAAACCTAGTACCCACAAGCTAAGAAACATGGAATTATTTCCATTTGCTAAATCCCTTTTCTGTGAGTTTGAAACTCTTTTGCTACCTAGTGATTCAGCTTTTGAGATACTTGAACCAGGACAGAAGCACAGTGTGCTCTTGTGATATGAAGTGTTTTTCTGCATTTTCAAAGTTCTACCTTTAACCATTGAGGAATTAAACTACAGGCGTTTTCAGTGAAATTCGCCTAATCAGGGTAAACGTCCAATAGGCTCTAAACAAAAAACCCGAGATGGTGAGATGACCAAATTTGGGGAGCCATGAGGGGCACAAGAGAGAATCATTATGTCAGAGTTTCATTGAAATACACAAAGAAACCTAGTACCCACAAGCTAAGAAACATGGAATTATTTCCATTTGGCTAAATCCCTTTTCTGTGAGTTTGAAACTCTTTGGCTACCTAGTGATTCAGCTTTGAGATACTTGAACCAGGACAGAAGCACAGTATGCTCTTGTGATATGAAGTGCTTTTTGCATTTTCAAAGTTCTAGCTTTAACCATTGAGGAATTAATCTACAGGCGTTTTCAGTGAAATTCGCCTAATCAGGGTAAACATCCAATAACTCTAAACAAAAAACCCGTGATGGTGGGATGACCAAATTTGGGGAGCCATGAGGGGGCCAAGAGAGAATCATTCTGTCAGAGTTTCATTGAAATACACAAAAAACCCTAGTACCCAGAAGCTAAGAAACATGGAATTATTTCCAGTTGGCTAAATTGCTTTTCTGTGAGTTTGAAACCCTTTTGCTACCTAGTGATTCAGCTTTGAGATACTTGAACCAGGACAGAAGCACAGTGTGCTCTTGTGATCTGAAGTGCTTTTCTGCATTTTCAATGTTCTAGCATTAACCATTGAAGAATTAAACTACAGGCGTTTTCAGTGAAATTCGCCTAATCAGGGTAAACATCCAATAGGCTCTAAAAGAAAAACCCATGATGGTGGATTGACCACATTTGGGGAGCCATGAGGGGGCCAAGAGAGAGTCATTTTGACAGAGTTTCATTGAAATATACAAAGAAACCTAGTACCCACAAGCTAAGAAACTTGGAATTATTTCCAGTTGGCTAAAACGCTTTTCTGTGAGTTTGAAACTCTTTTGCTACCTAGTGAATCAGCTTTGAGATACTTGAACCAGGACAGAAGCACACTGTGCTCTTGTGAACAAAAGTGTTGTTCTGCGTTTTTAAAGTTCTAGCATTAACCATTTTAAAGAATTAAACTCACAGGCGTTTTCAGGCATTTTCGCCTAATCAGGGTAAACATTCAATAGACTGTAAACAAAACATCCTTGATGGAGGGATGACCAACTTGGGGAGTCTTGAGGGGCACATGAGAGAATCATTTTTTTTCAGAGTTTCATTGAAATACAAATAAACCTAGTGCCCAGAAGCTAAGAAACATGGAATTATTTCCAGTTCGCTAAAACACTTTTCTGTGAGTTTGAAACTCTTTTGCTACCTAGTGATTCAGCTTTGAGATACTTGAACCAGGACAGAAGCACAGTGTGCTCTTGTGATATGAAGTGTTTTTCTGCATTTTCAAAGTTCTACCTTTAACCATTGAGGAATTAAACTACAGGCGTTTTCAGTGAAATTCGCCTAATCAGGGTAAATATCCAATAGGCTCTAAACAAAAAACCCGAGATGGTGAGATGACCAAATTTGGGGAGCCATGAGGGGCACAAGAGAGAATCATTATGTCAGAGTTTCATTGAAATACACAAAGAAACCTAGTACCCACAAGCTAAGAAAATGGAATTATTTCCATTTGGCTAAATCCCTTTTCTGTGAGTTTGAAACTCTTTTGCTACCTAGTGATTCAGCTTTGAGATACTTGAACCAGGACAGAAGCACAGTGTGCTCTTGTGATCTGAAGTGCTTTTCTGCATTTTCAATGTTCTAGCATTAACCATTGAAGAATTAAACTACAGGCGTTTTCAGTGAAATTCGCCCTATCAAGGTAAACATCCAATAGGCTCTAAACAAAAAACCCGTGATGGTGGATTGACCACATTTGGGGAGCCATGAGGGGCCCAAGAGAGAATCATTTTGTCAGAGTTTCATTGAAATACACAAAGAAACCTAGTACCCACAAGCTAAGAAACATGGAATTATTTCCAGTTGGCTAAAAATGCTTTTCTGTGAGTTTGAAACTCTTTTGCTACCTAGTGATTCAGCTTTGAGATACTTGAACCAGGACAGAAGCACAGTGTGCTCTTGTGAACTAAAGTGTTGTTCTGCTTTTTTTTAAAGTTCTAGCATTAACCATTTAAGAATTAAACTCACAGGCGTTTTCAGGCATTTTTCGCCTAATCAGGGTAAACATTCAATAGACTGTAAACAAAACATCCTTGATGGAGGGATGACCAAACTTGGGGAGTCTTGAGGGGCACATGAGAGAATCATTTTTTCAGAGTTTCATTGAAATACACAAATAAAACCTAGTGCCCAGAAGCTAAGAAACATGGAATTATTTCCAGTTCGCTAAAACACTTTTTCTGTGAGTTTGAAACTCTTTTGTTACCTAGTGATTCAGCTATGAGATACTTGAACCAGGAAAGAAGCTCAGTGTGCTCTTGTGATCTGAAGTGCTTTTCTGCATTTTCAAAGTTCTAGCTTTAACCATTGAGTAATTAAACTACAGGAATTTTCAGTGAAATTCGCCTAATCAGGGTAAACATCCAATAGGCTCTAAACAAAAAACCCATGATGGTGGGATGACCAAATTTGGGGAGCCATGAGGGGGCACAAGAGAGAATCATTTTGTCAGAGTTCATTGAAATACACAAAGAAACCTAGATCCCACTAGCTATGAAATCTGGAATTATTTCCAGTTTGCTAAAATGCTTTTCTGTGAGATTGAAACTCTTTTGCTACCTAGTGATTCATCTTTGAGATACTTGAACCAGGACAGAAGCACAGTGTGCTCTTGTGATCTGAAGTTCTTTTCTGCATTTTCAAAGTTCTAGCATTAACCATTGAGCAATTAAACTACAGGCGTTTTCAGTGAAATTCGCCTAATCAAAGTAAACATTCAATAGGCTCTAAACAAGTAACCCGTGATGGTGGATTGACCAAATTTGGGGAACCATAAGGGGCACACAAGAGAATCATTTTGTCAGAGATTCATTGAAATACACAAAGAAACCTCGCTCGTAATCGTACCCAGATGCTAAGAAACATGGAATTATTTTCAGTTGGCTAAATCGCTTTTCTGTGAGTTTGAAACTCTTTTGCTACCTAGTGATTCAGCTTTGAGATACTTGAACCAGGATAGAAGCACAGTGTGCTCTTGTGATCTAAAGTGTTGTTCTGCGTTTTTAAAGTTCTAGCATTAACCATTGAGGATTTAAACTAACAGGCGTTTTCAGTGAAATTCGCCTAATCAGGGTAAACATCCAATAGGCTCTAAACAAAAAACCCGTGATGGTGAGATGACCAAATTTGGGGAGCCATGAGGGGCACAAGAGAGAATCATTATGTCAGAGTTTCATTGAAATACACAAAGAAACCTAGTACCCACAAGCTAAGAAACATGGAATTATTTCCATTTGGCTAAATCGCTTTTCTGTGAGTTTGAAACTCTTTTGCTACCTAGTGATTCAGCTTTGAGATACTTGAACCAGGACAGAAGCACAGTGTGCTCTTGTGATATGAAGTGTTTTTCTGCATTTTCAAAGTTCTACCTTTAACCATTGAAGAATTAAACTACAGGCGTTTTCAGTGAAATTCGCCTAATCAGGGTAAACATCCAATAGGCTCTAAACAAAAAACCCGTGATGGTGAGATGACCAAATTTGGGGAGCCATGAGGGGCACAAGAGAGAATCATTATGTTAGAGTTTCATTGAAATACACAAAGAAACCTAGTACCCACAAACTAAGAAACATGGAATTATTTCCATTTGGCTAAATCGCTTTTCTGTGAGTTTGAAACTCTTTTGCTACCTAGTGATTCAGCTTTGAGATACTTGAACCAGGACAGAATCACAGTGTGCTCTTGTGATATGAAGTGCTTTTCTGCATTTTCAAAGTTCTAGCTTTAACCATTGAGGAATTAATCTACATGCGTTTTCAGTGAAATTCGCCTAATCAGGGTAAACATCCAATAACTGTAAACAAAAAACCCGTGATGGTGGGATGACCAAATTTGGGGAGCCATGAGGGCACAAGAGAGAGAATCATTCTGTCAGAGTTTCATTGAAATACACAAAAAACCCTAGTACCCAGAAGCTAAGAAACATGGAATTATTTCCAGTTGGCTAAATTGCTCTTCTGTGAGTTTGAAACTCTTTTGCTACCTAGTGATTCAGCTTTGATATACTTGAACCAGGACAAAAGCACAGTGTGCTCCTGTGATCTGAAGTGCTTTTCTGCATTTTCAATGTTCTAGCATTAACCATTGAAGAATTAAACTACAGGCGTTTTCAGTGAAATTCGCCTAATCAGGGTAAACATCCAATAGGCTCTAAAAAAAAAAACCCGTGATGGTGGATTGACCACATTTGGGGAGCCATGAGAGGGCCAAGAGAGAGTCATTTTGTCAGAGTTTCATTGAAATATACAAAGAAACCTAGTACCCACAAGCTAAGAAACATGGAATTATTTCCAGTTGGTAAAACGCTTTTCTGTGAGTTTGAAACTCTTTTGCTACCTTGTGATTCAGCTTTGATATACTTGAACCAGGACAGAAGCACAGTGTGCTCTTGTGAACTAAAGTGTTGTTCTGCATTTTTAAAGTTCTAGCATTAACCATTTAAGAATTAAACTCACAGGCGTTTTCAGGCATTTTCGCCTAATCAGGGTAAACATCCAATAGACTGTAAACAAAACACCCTTGATGGAGCGATGACCAAACTTAGTGAGTCTTGAGGGGCTCATGAGAGAATCATTTTTTTCAGAGTTTCATTGAAATACACAAAGAACCCTAGTACCCAGAAGCTAAGAAACATGGAATTATTTCCATTTGGCTAAATCTCTTTTCTGTGAGTTTGAAACTCTTTTGCAACCTAGTGATTCAGCTTTGAGATACTTGAACCAGGACAGAAGTACAGTGTGCTCTTGTGATCTGAAGTGCTTTTCTGCATTTTCAATGTTCTAGCATTAACCATTGAAGAATTAAACTACAGGCGTTTTCAGTGAAATTCGCCCTATCAGGGTAAACAACCAATAGGCTCTAAACAAAAAACCCGTGATGGTGGATTGACCACATTTGGGGAGCCATGAGAGGCCCAAAAGAGAATCATTTTGTCAGAGTTTCATTGAAATACACAAAGAAACCTAGTACCCACAAGCTAAGAAACATGGAATTATTTCCAGTTGGCTAAAACGCTTTTCTGTGAGTTTGAAAAACTCTTTTGCTACCTAGTGATTCAGCTTTGAGATACTTGAACCAGGACAGAAGCACAGTGTGCTCTTGTGAACTAAAGTGTTGTTCTGCGTTTTTAAAGTTCTAGCATTAACCATTTAAGAATTAAACTCACAGGCGTTTTCAGGCATTTTCGCCTAATCAGGGTAAACATCCAATAGACTGTAAACAAAACATCCTTGATGGAGGGATGACCAAACTTGGGGAGTCTTGAGGGCACATGAGAGAATCATTTTTTCAGAGTTTCATTGAAATACACAAATAAACCTAGTGCCCTGAAGCTAAGAAACATGGAATTATTTCCAGTTCGCTAAAACACTTTTCTGTGAGTTTGAAACTGTTTTGTTACCTAGTGATTCAGCTATGAGATACTTGAACCAGGAAAGAAGCTCAGTGTGCTCTTGTGATCTGAAGTGCTTTCTGCATTTTCAAAGTTCTAGCTTTAACCATTGAGGAATTAAACTACAGGAATTTTCAGTGAAATTCGCCTAATCATGGTAAACATCCAATAGGCTCTAAACAAAAAACCCGTGATGGTGGGATGACCAAATTTGGGGAGCCATGAGGGGCACAAGAGAGAATCATTTTGTCAGAGTTTCATTGAAATACACAAAGAAACCTAGATCCCACTAGCTATGAAATCTGGAATTATTTCCAGTTTGCTAAAATGCTTTTCTGTGAGATTGAAACTCTTTTGCTACCTAGTGATTCATCTTTGAGATACTTGAACCAGGACAGAAGCACAGTGTGCTCTTGTGATCTGAAGTTCTTTTCTGCATTTTCAAAGTTCTAGCATTAACCATTGAGCAATTAAACTACAGGCGTTTTCAGTGAAATTCGCCTAATCAAAGTAAACATTCAATAGGCTCTAAACAAGTAACCCGTGATGGTGGATTGACCAAATTTGGGGAACCATGAGGGGCACAAAAGAGAATCATTTGTCAGAGATTCATTGAAATACACAAAGAAACCTCGTACCCAGATGCTAAGAAACATGGAATTATTTTCAGTTGGCTAAATCGCTTTTCTGTGAGTTTTGAAACTCTTTTGCTACCTAGTGATTCAGCTTTGAGATACTTGAACCAGGATAGAAGCACAGTGTGCTCTTGTGATCTAAAGTGTTGTTCTGCGTTTTTAAAGTTCTAGCATTAACCATTGAGGATTTAAACTAACAGGCGTTTTTCAGTGAAATTCGCCTAATCAGGGTAAACATCCAATAGGCTCTAAACAAAAAACCCGTGATGGTGAGATGACCAAATTGGGGAGCCATGAGGGGCACAAGAGAGAATCATTATGTCAGAGTTTCATTGAAATACACAAAGAACCTAGTACCCACAAGCTAAGAAACATGGAATTATTTCCATTTGGCTAAATCGCTTTTCTGTGAGTTTGAAACTCTTTTGCTACCTAGTGATTCAGCTTTGAGATACTTGAACCAGGACAGAAGCACAGTGTGCTCTTGTGATATGAAGTGTTTTTCTGCATTTTCAAAGTTCTACCTTTAACCATTGAGGAATTAAACTACAGGCGTTTTCAGTGAAATTCGCCTAATCAGGGTAAACATCCAATAGGCTCTAAACAAAAAACCCGTGATGGTGAGATGACCAAATTTGGGGAGCCATGAGGGGCACAAGAGAGAATCATTATGTCAGAGTTTCATTGAAATACACAAAGAAACCTAGTACCCACAAACTAAGAAACATGGAATTATTTCCATTTGGCTAAATCGCTTTTCTGTGAGTTTGAAACTCTTTTGCTACCTAGTGATTCAGCTTTGAGATACTTGAACCAGGACAGAAGCACAGTGTGCTCTTGTGAACTAAAGTGTTGTTCTGCATTTTTAAAGTTCTACCATTAACCATTTAAGAATTAAACTCACAGGCGTTTTCAGGCATTTTCGCCTAATCAGGGTAAACATCCAATAGACTGTAAACAAAACATCCTTGATGGAGGGATGACCAAACTTGGGGAGTCTTGAGGGGCACATGAGAGAATCATTTTTTTCAGAGTTTCATTGAAATACACAAATAAACCTAGTGCCCAGAAGCTAAGAAAACATGGAATTATTTCCAGTTCGCTAAAACACTTTTCTGTGAGTTTGAAACTCTTTTGTTACCTAGTGATTCACCTATGAGATATTTGCACCAGGAAAGAAGCTCAGTGTGCTCTTGTGATCTGAAGTGCTTTTCTGCATTTTCAAAGTTCTAGATTTAACCATTGAGGAATTAAACTACAGGAATTTTCAGTGAAATTCGCCTAATCAGGGTAAACATCCAATAGGCTCTAAACAAAAAACCCGTGATGGTGGGATGACCAAATTTGGGGAGCCATGAGGGGCACAAGAGAGAATCATTTTGTCAGAGTTTCATTGAAATACACAAAGAAAACCTAGAACCCACAAGCTATGAAACCTGGAATTATTTCCAGTTCGCTAAAATGCTTTTCTGTGAGTTTGAAACTCTTTTGCTACCTAGTGATTCATCTTTGAGATACTTGAACCAGGACAGAAGCACAGTGTGCTCTTGTGATCTGAAGTTCTTTTCTGCATTTTCAAAGTTCTAGCATTAACCATTGAGCAATTAAACTACAGGCGTTTTCAGTGAAATTCGCCTAATCAAGGTAAACATCCAATAGGCTCTAAACAAGTAACCCGTGATGGTGGATTGACCAAATTTGGGGAGCCATGAGGGGCAAAAAAGAGAATCATTTTGTCAGGGATTCATTGAAATACACAAAGAAACCTCGTACCCAGATGCTAAGAAACATGGAATTATTTTCAGTTGGCTAAATCGCTTTTCTGTGAGTTTGAAACTCTTTTGCTACCTTGTGATTCAGCTTTGATATACTTGAACCAGGACAGAAGCACAGTGTGCTCTTGTGAACTAAAGTGTTGTTCTGCATTTTTAAAGTTCTACCATTAACCATTTAAGAATTAAACTCACAGGCGTTTTTCAGGCATTTTCGCCTAATCAGGGTAAACATCCAATAGACTGTAAACAAAACACCCTTGATGGAGCGATGACCAAACTTAGGGAGTCTTGAGGGGCACATGAGAGAATCATTTTTTCAGAGTTTCATTGAAATACACAAATAAACCTAGTGCCCAGAAGCTAAGAAACATGGAATTATTTCCATTTGGCTAAATCGCTTTACTGTGAGTTTGAAACTCTTTTGCTACCTAGTGATTCAGCTTTGAGATACTTGAACCAGGACAGAAGCACAGTGTGCTCTTGTTATATGAAGTGCTTTTCTGCATTTAAAAAGTTCTAGCTTTAACCATTGAGGAATTAAACTACAGGTGTTTTCAGTGAAATTCTCCTAATCAGGGTAAACATCCAATAGGCTCTAAAACAAAAAACCCGTGATGGTGGGATGACCAAATTTGGGGAGCCATGATGGGCACAAGAGAGAATCATTTTGTCAGAGTTTCATTGAAATACACAAAGAACCCTAGTACCCAGAAGCTAAGAAACATGGAATTATTTCCAGTTGGCTAAATCGCTTTTCTGTGAGTTTGAAACTCTTTTGCAACCTAGTGATTCAGCTTTGAGATACTTGAACCAGGACAGAAGCACAGTGTGCTCTTTTGAACTAAAGTGTTGTTCTGCGTTTTTAAAGTTCTAGCATGAACCATTTAAGAATTAAACTCACAGGCGTTTTCAGGCATTTTCGCCTAATCAGGGTAAACATCCAATAGACTGTAAACAAAACATCCTTGATGGAGGGATGACCAAACTTGGGGAGTCTTGAGGGGCACATGAGAGAATCATTTTTTCAGAGTTTTCATTGAAATACACAAATAAACCTAGTGCCCAGAAGCTAAGAAACATGGAATTATTTCCAGTTCGCTAAAACACTTTTCTGTGAGTTTGAAACTCTTTTGTTACCTAGTGATTCACCTATGAGATATTTTGCTCCAGGAAAGAAGCTCAGTGTGCTCTTGTGATCTGAAGTGCTTTTCTGCATTTTCAAAGTTCTAGATTTAACCATTGAGGAATTAAACTACAGGAATTTTCAGTGAAATTCGCCTAATCAGGGTAAAACATCCAATAGGCTCTAAACAAAAAACCCGTGATGGTGGGATGACCAAATTTGGGGAGCCATGAGGGGCACAAGAGAGAATCATTTTGTCAGAGTTTCATTGAAATACACAAAGAAACCTAGAACCCACAAGCTATGAAACCTGGAATTATTTCCAGTTCGCTAAAATGCTTTTCTGTGAGTTTGAAACTCTTTTGCTACCTAGTGATTCATCTTTGAGATACTTGAACCAGGACAGAAGCACAGTGTGCTCTTGTGATCTGAAGTTCTTTTCTGCATTTTCAAAGTTCTAGCATTAACCATTGAGCAATTAAACTACAGGCGTTTTCAGTGAAATTCGCCTAATCAAGGTAAACATCCAATAGGCTCTAAACAAGTAACCCGTGATGGTGGATTGACCAAATTTGGGGAGCCATGAGGGGCAAAAAAGAGAATCATTTTGTCAGGGATTCATTGAAATACACAAAGAAACCTCGTACCCAGATGCTAAGAAACATGGAATTATTTTCAGTTGGCTAAATCGCTTTTCTGTGAGTTTGAAACTCTTTTGCTACCTAGTGATTCAGCTTTGAGATACTTGAACCAGGATAGAAGCACAGTGTGCTCTTGTGATCTAAAGTGTTGTTCTGCGTTTTTAAAGTTCTAGCATTAACCATTGAGGATTTAAACTAACAGGCGTTTTCAGTGAAATTCGCCTAATCAAGGTAAACATCCAATAGGCTCTAAACAAGTAACCCGTGATGGTGAGATGACCAAATTTGGGGAGCCATGAGGGGCACAAGAGAGAAATCATTATGTCAGAGTTTCATTGAAATACACAAAGAAAACCTAGTACCCACAAGCTAAGAAACATGGAATTATTTCCATTTGGCTAAATCGCTTTTCTGTGAGTTTGAAACTCTTTTGCTACCTAGTGATTCAGCTTTGAGATACTTGTACCAGGACAGAAGCACAGTGTGCTCTTGTGATATGAAGTGCTTTTCTGCATTTAAAAAGTTCTAGCTTTAACCATTGAGGAATTAAACTACAGGTGTTTTCAGTGAAATTCGCCTAATCAGGGTAAACATCCAATAGGCTCTAAAACAAAAAACCCTTGATGGTGGGATGACCAAATTTGGGGAGCCATGAGGGGCACAAGAGAGAATCATTTTGTCAGAGTTTCATTGAAATACACAAAGAACCCTAGTACCCAGAAGCTAAGAAACATGGAATTATTTCCATTTGGCTAAATCTCTTTTCTGTGAGTTTGAAACTCTTTTGCAACCTAGTGATTCAGCTTTGAGATACTTGAACCAGGACAGAAGCACAGTGTGCTCTTGTGATCTGAAGTGCTTTTCTGCATTTTCAATGTTCTAGCATTAACCATTGAAGAATTAAACTACAGGCGTTTTTCAGTGAAATTCGCCCTATCAGGGTAAACATCCAATAGGCTCTAAACAAAAAACCCGTGATGGTGGATTGACCACATTTGGGGAGCCATGAGAGGCCCAAAAGAGAATCATTTTGTCAGAGTTTCATTGAAATACACAAAGAAACCTAGTACCCACAAGCTAAGAAACATGGAATTATTTCCAGTTCGCTAAAACGCTTTCTGTGAGTTTGAAACTCTTTTGCTACCTAGTGATTCAGCTTTGAGATACTTGAACCAGGACAGAAGCACAGTGTGCTCTTGTGAACTAAAGTGTTGTTCTGCGTTTTTAAAGTTCTAGCATTAACCATTTAAGAATTAAACTCACAGGGCGTTTTCAGGCATTTTCGCCTAATCAGGGTAAACATCCAATAGACTGTAAACAAAACATCCTTGATGGAGGGATGACCAAACATGGGGAGTCTTGAGGGGCACATGAGAGAATCATTTTTTCAGAGTTTCATTGAAATACACAAATAAACCTAGTGCCCAGAAGCTAAGAAACATGGAATTATTTCCAGTTCGCTAAAACACTTTTCTGTGAGTTTGAAACTGTTTTGTTACCTAGTGATTCAGCTATGAGATACTTGAACCAGGAAAGAAGCTCAGTGTGCTCTTGTGATCTGAAGTGCTTTTTTCTGCATTTTCAAAGTTCTAGCTTTAACCATTGAGGAATTAAACTACAGGAATTTTCAGTGAAATTCGCCTAATCAGGGTAAACATCCAATAGGCTCTAAACAAAAAACCCGTGCTGGTGGGATGACCAAATTTGGGGAGCCATGAGGGGCAAAAGAGAGAATCATTTTGTCAGAGTTTCATTGAAATACACAAAGAAACCTAAATCCCACTAGCTATGAAATCTGGAATTATTTCCAGTTCGCTAAAATGCTTTTCTGTGAGATTGAAACTCTTTTGCTACCTAGTGATTCATCTTTGAGATACTTGAACCAGGGGACAGAAGCACAGTGTGCTCTTGTGATCTGAAGTTCTTTTCTGCATTTTCAAAGTTCTAGCATTAACCATTGAGCAATTAAACTACAGGCGTTTTCAGTGAAATTCGCCTAATCAAGGTAAACATTCAATAGGCTCTAAACAAGTAACCCGTGATGGTGGATTGACCAAATTTGGGGAACCATGAGGGCACAAAAGAGAATCATTTTGTCAGAGATTCATTGAAATACACAAAGAAACCTCGTACCCAGATGCTAAGAAACATGGAATTATTTTCAGTTGGCTAAATCGCTTTTCTGTGAGTTTGAAACTCTTTTGCTACCTAGTGATTCAGCTTTGAGATACTTGAACCAGGATAGAAGCACAGTGTGCTCTTGTGATCTAAAGTGTTGTTCTGCGTTTTTTAAAGTTCTAGCATTAACCATTGAGGATTTAAACTACCAGGCGTTTTCAGTGAAATTCGCCTAATCAGGGTAAACATCCAATAGGCTCTAAACAAAAAACCCGTGATGGTGAGATGACCAAATTTGGGGAGCCATGAGGGGCACAAGAGAGAATCATTATGTCAGAGTTTCATTGAAATACACAAAGAAACCTAGTACCCACAAGCTAAGAAACATGGAATTAATTTCCATTTGGCTAAATCGCTTTTCTGTGAGTTTGAAACTCTTTTGCTACCTAGTGATTCAGCTTTGAGATACTTGAACCAGGACAGAAGCACAGTGTTGCTCTTGTGATATGAAGTGTTTTTATGCATTTTCAAAGTTCTAGCTTTAACCATTGAGGAATTAATCTACATGCGTTTTCAGTGAAATTCGCCTAATCAGGGGTAAACATCCAATAACTCTAAAGAAAAAAACCCGTGATGGTGGAATGACCAAATTTGGGGGAGCCATGAGGGGCACAAGAGAGAATCATTCTGTCAGAGTTTCATTGAAATACACAAAAAACCCTAGTACCCAGAAGCTAAGAAACATGGAATTATTTCCAGTTGGCTAAATTGCTCTTCTGTGAGTTTGAAACTCTTTTGCTACCTAGTGATTCAGCTTTGATATACTTGAACCAAGACAAAAGCACAGTGTGCTCCTGTGATCTGAAGTGCTTTTCTGCATTTTCAATGTTCTAGCATTAACCATTGAAGAATTAAACTACAGGCGTTTTCAGTGAAATTCGCCTAATCAGGGTAAACATCCAATAGGCTCTAAAAAAAAAAAACCCGTGATGGTGGATTTGACCACATTTGGGGAGCCATGAGGGGGCCAAGAGAGAGTCATTTTGTCAGAGTTTCATTGAAATATACAAAGAAACCTAGTACCCACAAGCTAAGAAACATGGAATTATTTCCAGTTGGCTAAAACGCTTTTCTGTGAGTTTGAAACTCTTTTGCTACCTTGTGATTCAGCTTTGATATACTTGAACCAGGACAGAAGCACAGTGTGCTCTTGTGAACTAAAGTGTTGTTCTGCATTTTTAAAGTTCTAGCTAGCATTAACCATTTAAGAATTAAACTCACAGGCGTTTTCAGGCATTTTCGCCTAATCAGGGTAAACATCCAATAGACTGTAAACAAAAACACCCTTGATGGAGCGATGACCAAACTTAGTGAGTCTTGAGGGGCTCATGAGAGAATCATTTTTTCAGAGTTTCATTGAAATACACAAATAAACCTAGTGACCAGAAGCTAAGAAACATGGAATTATTTCCATTTGGCTAAATCGCTTTTCTGTGAGTTTGAAACTCTCTTTGCTACCTAGTGATTCAGCTTTGAGATACTTGAACCAGGACAGAAAGCACAGTGTGCTCTTGTGATATGAAGTGCTTTTCTGCATTTAAAAAGTTCTAGCTTTAACCATTGAGGAATTAAACTACAGGTGTTTTCAGTGAAATTCGCCTAATCAGGGTAAACATCCAATAGGCTCTAAACAAAAAACCCTTGATGGTGGGATGACCAAATTTGGGGAGCCAAGAGGGGCACAAGAGAGAATCATTTTGTCAGAGTTTCATTGAAATACACAAAGAACCCTAGTACCCAGAAGCTAAGAAACATGGAATTATTTCCATTTGGCTAAATCTCTTTTCTGTGAGTTTGAAACTCTTTTGCAACCTAGTGATTCAGCTTTGAGATACTTGAACCAGGACAGAAGCACACAGTGTGCTCTTGTGATCTGAAGTGCTTTTCTGCATTTTCAATGTTCTAGCATTAACCATTGAAGAATTAAACTACAGGCGTTTTCAGTGAAATTCGCCCTATCAGGGTAAACATCCAATAGGCTCTAAACAAAAAACCCGTGATGGTGGATTGACCACATTTGGGGAGCCATGAGAGGCCCAAAAGAGAATCATTTTGTCAGAGTTTCATTGAAATACACAAAGAAACCTAGTACCCACAAGCTAAGAAACATGGAATTATTTCCAGTTGGCTAAAACGCTTTTGTGAGTTTGAAACTCTTTTGCTACCTAGTGATTCAGCTTTGAGATACTTGAACCAGGACAGAAGCACAGTGTGCTCTTGTGAACTAAAGTGTTGTTTCTGCGTTTTTAAAGTTCTATCATTAACCATTTAAGAATTAAACTCACAGGCGGTTTTCAGGCATTTTCGCCTAATCAGGGTAAACATCCAATAGACTGTAAACAAAACATCCTTGAAGGAGGGATGACCAAACTTGGGGAGTCTTGAGGGGCACATGAGAGAATCATTTTTTCAGAGTTTCATTGAAATACACAAATAAACCTAGTGCCCAGAAGCTAAGAAACATGGAATTATTTCCAGTTCGCTAAAACACTTTTCTGTGAGTTTGAAACTCTTTTGTTACCTAGTGATTCACCTATGAGATACTTGAACCAGGAAAGAAGCTCAGTGTGCTCTTGTGATCTGAAGTGCTTTTCTGCATTTTCAAAGTTCTAGCTTTAACCATTGAGGAAATTAAACTACAGGAATTTTCAGTGAAATTCGCCTAATCAGGGTAAACATCCAATAGGCTCTAAACAAAAAAACCGTGATGGTGGGATGACCAAATTTGGGAGCCATGAGGGGCACAAGAGAGAATCATTTTGTCAGAGTTTCATTGAAATACACAAAGAAACCTCGTACCCAGATGCTAAGAAACATGGAATTATTTTCAGTTGGCTAAATCGCTTTTCTGTGAGTTTGAAACTCTTTTGCTACCTAGTGATTCAGCTTTGAGATACTTGAACCAGGATAGAAGCACAGTGTGCTCTTGTGATCTAAAGTGTTGTTCTGCGTTTTTAAAGTTCTAGCATTAACCATTGAGGATTTAAAACTAACAGGCGTTTTCAGTGAAATTCGCCTAATCAGGGTAAACATCCAATAGGCTCTAAACAAAAAACCTGTGATGGTGAGATGACCAAATTTGGGGAGCCATGAGGGGCACAAGAGAGAATCATTATGTCAGAGTTTCATTGAAATACACAAATAAACCTAGTACCCACAAGCTAAGAAACATGGAATTATTTCCATTTGGCTAAATCGCTTTTTCTGTGAGTTTGAAACTCTTTTGCTACCTAGTGATTCAGCTTTGAGATACTTGAACCAGGACAGAAGCACAGTTTGCTCTTGTGATATGAAGTGTTCTTCTGCATTTTCAAAGTTCTACCTTTAACCATTGAGGAATTAAACTACAGGCGTTTTCAGTGAAATTTCGCCCTATCAGGGTAAACATCCAATAGGCTCTAAACAAAAAACCCGTGATGGTGAGATGACCAAATTTGGGGAGCCATGAGGGGCACAAGAGAGAATCATTCTGTCAGAGTTTCATTGAAATACACAAAAAACCCTAGTACCCAGAAGCTAAGAAACATGGAATTATTTCCAGTTGGCTAAATCGCTTTTCTGTGAGTTTGAAAACTCTTTTGCTACCTCGTGATTCAGCTTTGAGATACTTGAAACAGGACAGAAGCACAGTGTGCTCTTGTGATCTGAAGTGCTTTTCTGCATTTTCAATGTTCTAGCATTAACCATTGAAGAATTAATCTAGAGTCGTTTTCAGTGAAATTCGCCTAATCAGGGTAAACATCCAATAGGCTCTAAACAAAAAACCCGTGATGGTGGATTGACCACATTTGGGGGGCCATGAGGGTCCCATGAGAGAATCATTTTGTCAGAGTTTTATTGAAATACACAAAGAAACCTAGTACCCACATGCTAAGAAAACATGGAATTATTTCCAGTTGGCTAAAACGCTTTTCTGTGAGTTTGAAACTCTTTTGCTACCTAGTGATTCAGCTTTGAGATACTTGAACCAGGACAGAAGCACAGTGTGCTCTTGTGAACTAAAGTGTTGTTCTGCGTTTTTAAAGTTCTAGTATTAACCATTTAAGATTAAACTCACAGGCGTTTTCAGGCATTTTCGCCAAATCAGGGGTAAACATCCAATAGACTGTAAACAAAACACCCTTGATGGAGGGATGACCAAACTTGGGGAGTCTTGAGGGCACATGAGTGAGAATCATTTTTTCAGAGTTTCATTGAAATACACAAAGAAACCCAGTGCCCAGAAGCTAAGAAACACGGAATTATTTCCAGTTCGCTAAAACACTTTTCTGTGAGTTTGAAACTCTTTTGTTACCTAGTGATTCAGCTATGAGATACTTGAACCAGGAAAGAAGCACAGTGTACTCTTGTGATCTGAAGTGCTTTTCTGCATTTTCAAAGTTCTAGCTTTAACATTGAGGAATTAAACTACAGGCGTTTTCAGTGAAATTCGCCTAATCAGGGTAAACATCCAATAGGCTCTAAACAAAAAACCCGTGATGGTGGGATGACCAAATTTGGGGCGCCATGAGGGGCACAAGAGAGAATCATTTTGTCAGAGTTTCATTGAAATACACAAAGAAACCTCGTACCCAGATGCTAAAAAACATGGAATTATTTCCATTTGGCTAAATCTCTTTTCTGTGAGTTTGAAAACTCTTTTGCTACCTAGTGATTCAGCTTTGAGATACTTGAACCAGGATAGAAGCACAGGGTGCCCTTTTGATCTAAAGTGTTGTTCTGCATTTTTAAAGTTCTAGCATTAACCATTGAGGATTTAAACTAACAGGCGTTTTCAGTGAAATTCGCCTAATCAGGGTAAACATCCAATAGGCTCTAAACAAAAAACCCGTGATCGTGGGATGACCAAATTTGGGGAGCCATGAGGGGCACAAGAGAGAATCATTTTGTCAGAGTTTCATTGAAATACACAAAGAAACCTAGTACCCACAAGCTAAAAAACAAGAATTATTTCCATTTGGCTAAAACGCTTTTCTGTGAGTTTGAAACTCTTTTGGTACATAGTGATTCAGCTTTGAGATACTTGAACCAGGAGAGAAGCACAGTGTGCTCTTGTGAACTAAAGTGTTGTTTTGCGTTTTTAAAGTTCTAGCATTAACCATTTAAGAATTAAACTCACAGGCGTTTTCAGGCATTTTTGCCTAATCAGGGTAAACATCCAATAGACTGTAAACAAAACACCCTTGATGGTGGGATGACCAAACTTGGGGAGCCTTGAGGGGCACATGAGAGAATCATTTTTTCAGAATTTCATTGAAATAAACAAAGAAACTTAGAACTGCGGAAAAGGGAGCAGTCCTATTAAAGGAAATACTGATCCACTGTGAAAGGACAGGATATGTATTATAAATAAGATAGTTCAATTTGATTGTTGCCTAATATATTTAAAGACAGCAGAGAAAAAATGCTGAATTGGATAGTGACTAAAATTAGTAGAAAGTTCCCGAATGAAGAAGGAATAATTACCAGAGGGTAGGAATTACAAGGTTTTTACAGCTGCTTGAATACTATAGGGAAGCACACAAACTTGACTTCAAAATGTCATAAACCCTAACTGGGGAATTCTGGTACTAGTAGGAAGTATTAGTGAAG
>JAKELJ010000063.1:111731-144822 GCA_025594165.1 Tamias sibiricus
CCATGTTTCTTAGCTTCTGGGTACTAGGGTTCTTTGTGTATTTCAATAAATCTCTGACAAAATGATTATCTCTTGTGTCCTAATGGCTCCCCAAATTTGGTCATGTCACCATCACAGGTTTTTTTCGTTTTTAGAGCATATTGGATATTTACCCTGATTAGGCGAATTCACTGAAAATCGCCTGTAGTTTAATTCCTCAATGGTTAATGATAGAACTTTGAAAATGCAGAAAAAAAGTTCAGATCACAAGAAGCACATCTCTCTTCTGTCCAGATTAATGTATCTCAAAGCTGAATCACTAGTAGCAAAAAGAGTTTCAAACTCACAGAAAAGCGTTTTAGCCAACTGGTAAATAATTCCATGTTTCTTAGCTTGTGGGGTACTAGGTTTCTTTGTGTATTTCAATAAAACTCCTGACAAAATGATTCTCTCGTGGGGACCCTCATGGCCCCCCAAATGTGGTTCAATCCACCATCACGGGTTTTATTTTGTTTAGAGCCGATTGGATGTTTACCCATGATTAAGCGAATTTCACTGAAAACGCCTCCATAGATTAATTCTTCAATGGTTAATGCTAGAACATTGAAAATGCAAGAAAAGCACTTCAGATCACAAGAGCACACTGTGCTTCTGTCCCTGTTTCAAGTATCTCAAAGCTGAATCACGAGGGTAGCAAAAGAGTTTCAAACTCACAGAAAAAGCGATTTAGCCAACTGGAAATATTTCCATGTTTCTTAGCTTCTGGGTACTAGGGTTTCTTTGTGTATTTCAATGAAACTCTGACAAAATGATTCTCTCTTGTGCCCCTCATGGCTCCCCAAATTTGGTCAATCCCTCCATCACGGGTTTTTTTGTTTAAGCCTATTGGATGTTTACCCTGATTAGGCGAATTTCATCACCGAAAACGCCTGTAGTTTAATTCCTCAATGGTTAAAGCTAGAACTTTGAAAATGCAGAAAAGCACTTCATATCCACATGAGCACACTGTGCTTCTGTCCTGGTTCAATTATCTGAAAGCTGAATCACTAGGTAGCAAAAGAGTTTCAAAACTCACAGAAAAGCGATTTAGCCAAATGGGAAATAATTCCATGTTTCTTAGCTTCTGGGTACTAGGGGTATCTTGGTGTAATTTCAATAAATCTCTGACAAATTTGATTATCTCTTGTTTCCCTAATGGCTCCCCAAATTTGGTCATCTCACCATTCACAGGTTTTTTGTTTAGAGCCTATTGGATATTTACCCTGATTAGGCGAATTTCACTGAAAACGCCTGTAGGTTTAATTCCTCAATGGTTAATGATAGAACTTTGACCATGAAGAAAGGGACTTCAGATCACAAGAGGACACTGTGCTTCTTTCCTGGTTCAATTATCTGAAAGCTGAATCACTAGGTAGCAAAAGAATTTTCAAACTCACAGAAAAGCGATTTAGCCAACTGAAATAATTCCATGTTTTTTAGCTTCTGGGTACTAAGGTTCTTTGAGTGTATTTCAATGAAACATCTGACAAAATGATTCTCTCTTGTGCACCCTCATGGCTCCCCAAATTTGGTCATCCACCATCACGGGTTTTTTGTTTTAGAGTTATTGGATATTTACCCTGATTAGGCGAATTTCACTGAAAACTCCTGTTAGTTTAAATCCTCAATGGTTAATGCAGAACTTTAAAAACGCAGAACAACACTTTAGATCACAAGAGCTCACTGTGCTTCTGTCCTGGTTCAAGTATCTCAAAGCTGAATCACTAGGTAGCAAAAGAGTTTCAAACTCACAAGAAAAGCGTTTTAGCCACTGGAAAAAATTCCATGTTTCTTAGCTTGTGGGTACTAGGTTTCTTTGTGTATTTCAATGAAACTCTGACAAAATGATTCTCTCTTTGGGCCCCTCATGCTCCCCAAATTTGTCATCCCACCATCACGGGTTTTTTTGTTTAGAGCCTATTGGATGTTTACCCTGATTAGGCGAATTTCACACTGAAAATGCCTGTAGTGTTAATTCCTCAATGGTTAAAGCTAGAACTTTGAAAATGCGAAAAACGCACTTCAGATCACAAGAGCATACTGTGGCTTCTGTCCTGGTTCAAGTATCTCAGTAGCTGAATCACTAGGTAACAAAAGAGTTTCAAATACTCACAGAAAAGTGTTTTAGCGAACTGGAAATAATTCCATGTTTCTTAGCTTCTGGGCACTGGGTTTTCTTTGTGTATTTCAATGAAACTCTGAAAAAATGATTCTCTCATGTGCCCCTCAAGACTCCCCAAGTTTGGTCAATCCCTCCATCAAGGTGTTTTGTTTACAGTCTATTGGATGTTACCCTGATTTGGCGAAAATGCCTGAAAAACGCCTGTGAGTTTAATTCTTAAATGGTTATACTAGAACTTTAAAAAAGCGCAGAACAACACTTTAGTTCACAAGAGCACACTGTGCTTCTGTCCTGGTTCAAGTATCTCAAGCTGAATCACTAGGTAGCAAAAGAGTTTCAAACTCACAGAAAAGCGTTTTAGCCAACTGGAAATAATTCCATGTTTCTTAGCTTGTGGGTACTAGGTTTTCTTTGTGTATTTCAATAAAACTCTGAGAAAATGATTCTCTCGTGGGCCCCTCATGGCCCCCCAAATGTGGTCAATCCACCATCACGGGTTTTTTGTTTAGGAGCCTATTGGATGTTTACCCTGATTAGGCGAATTTCACTGAAAACGCTGTTAGTTTAATTCTTCAATGGTTAATGCTAGAACATTGAAAAATGCAAAAAAAGCACTTCAGATCACAAGAGCACACTGTGCTTCTGTCCTGTTTCAAGTATCTCAAAGCTGAATCACGAGGTAGCAAAAGAGTTTCAAACTCACAGAAAAGCGATTTAGCCAACTGGAAATAATTCCATGTTTCTTAGCTTCTGTGTACTAGGGTTCTTTGTGTAAATTTCAATGAAAACTCTGACAAAACGATTCTCTCTTGTGCCCCTCATGGCTCCCCAAATTTGGTCACATCCCTCCATCCACGGGTTTTTGTTTAGAGCCCTATTGGATGTTTACCCTGATTAGGCGAATTTCACCGAAAACGCCTGTAGTTTAATTCCTCAATGGTTAAAAGCTAGAACTTTGAAAAATGCAGAAAAGCACTTCATATCACAAGAGCACACTGTGCTTCTGTCCTGTTCAATTATCTGAAAGCTGAATCACTAGGTAGCAAAAGAGTTTCAAACTCACAGAAAAGCGATTTAGCCAAATGGAAATAATTCCATGTTTCTTAGCTTCTGGTACTAGGGTTCTTTGTGTATTTCAATAAATCTCTGACAAAATGATTATCTCTTGTGTCCCTAATGGCTCCCCAAATTTGGTCATCTCACCATCACAGGTTTTTTGTTTAGAGCCTATTGGATATTTACCCTGATTAGGCGAATTTCACTGAATAACGCCTGTAGTTTAATTCCTCAATGGTTAATGATAGAACTTTGAACATGCAAGAAAAGGACTTCAGATCACAAGAGGACACTGTGCTTCTTCCCTGGTTCAATTATCTGAAAGCTGAATCACTAGGTAGCAAAGATTTCAAACTCACAGAAAAGCGATTTAGCCAACTGGAAATAATTCCATGTTTCTTAGCTTCTGGGTACTAAGGTTCTTTGTGTGTATTTCAATGAAACTCTGACAAAATGATTCTCTCTTGTGCCCCTCATGGCTCCCCAAATTTGGTCATCCCACCATCACGGGTTTTTTGTTTAGAGTTATTGGATATTTACCCTGATTAGGCGAATTTCACTGAAAACTCCTGTTAGTTTAAATCCTCAATGGTTAATGCTAAGAACTTTAAAAACGCAGAACAACACTTTAGATCACAAGAGCTCACTGTGCTTCTGTCCTGGTTCAAGTATCTCAAAGCTGAATCACTAGGTAGCAAAAGATGTTTCAAACTCACAGAAAAAGCGTTTTAGCCAACTGGAAAAAATTCCATGTTTCTTAGCTTGTGGGTACTAGGTTTCTTTGTGTAATTTCAATGAAACTCTGACAAAATGATTCTCTCTTGGGCCCCTCATGGCTCCCCAAATTTGGTCATCCCACCATCACGGGTTTTTTGTTTTAGAGCCTATTGGATGTTTACCTCCATGATTTGGAGGCGAATTTCACTGAAAACGCCTGTAGTTTTAATTCCTCAATGGTTAAATGCTATGAACTTTGAAAATGCAGAAAAGCACTTCAGATCACAAGAGCATACTGTGCTTCTGTCCTGGTTCAAGTATCTCATAGCTGAATCACGAGGTAACAAAAGAGTTTCAAACTCACAGAAAAGTGTTTTAGCGAACTGGAAATAATTCCATGTTTCTTAGCTTCTGGGCACTGGGTTTCTTTGTGTATTTCAAATGAAAACTCTGAAAAAAATGATTCTCTCATGTGCCCCTCTACACCCTTAAAATCATACTTTCGACTCCCAAGTTTGGTCATCCCTCCATCAAGGGTGTTTTGTTTACAGTCTATTGGATGTTTACCCTGATTTGGCGAAAAAAAAAAAAATGCCCTGAAAACGCCTGTGAGTTTAATTCTTAAATGGTTAATGCTAGATCATTGAAAATGCAAAAAAGCACTTCAGATCACAAGAGCACACTGTGCTTCTGTCCTGTTTCACGTATCTCAAAGCTGAATCACTAGGTAGCAAAAGAGTTTATCAAACTCACAGAAAAGCGATTTAGCCAAAATGGAAATAATTCCATGTTTCTTAGCTTCTGGGTACTAGGGTTCTTTGTGTATTTCAATGAAACTCTGACAAAAACGATTCTCTCTTGTGCCCCTCATGGCTCCCAAAATTTGGTCATCCCTCCATCACGGGTTTTTTTGTTTAGAGCCTATTGGATGTTTACCCTGATTAGGCGAATTTCACCGAAAACGCCTGTTGAGTTTAATTCCTCAATGGTTAAAGCTAGAACTTTGAAAATGCAGAAAAGCACTTCATATCACAAGAGCACACTGTGCTTCTGTCCTGGTTCAATTATCTGAAAGCTGAATCACTAGGTAGCAAAAGAGTTTCAAACTCACAGAAAAGCGATTTAGCCAAATGGAAATAATTCCATGTTTCTTAGCTTCTGGGTACTAGAGTTCTTTGTGTATTTCAATAAAACTCTGACAAAATGATTCTCTCTTGTTTCCCTAAGGCTCCCCAAATTTGGTCATCTCACCATCACAGGTTTTTTGTTTAGAGCCTATTGGATATTTACCCTGATTAGGCGAATTTCACTGAAAACGCCTGTTAGTTTAATTCCTCATGTGGTTAATTGCTAGATCTTTGAAAATGCAGAAAAGCACTACAGATCACAAGAGGACACTGTTTTTCTTTCCTGGCCCAAGGATCTCAAAGCTGAATCACTAGGTAACAAAAGAGTTTCAAACTCACAGAAAAGCGTTTTAGCGAACTGGAAATAATCTAAGTTTCATAGCTTCTGGGCACTAGGTTTTCTTTGTGTATTTCAATGAAACTCTGAAGAAATGATTCTCTCATGTGCCCCTCAAGGCTCCCCAAGTTTGGTCATGCCATCATCAAGTGTGTTTTGTTTTACAGTCTATTGGATGTTTACCACTGATTAGGCGATAATGCCTGAAAAACGCCTGTGAGTTTAATTTTTAAATGGTTAATGCTAGAACTTTAAAAATGCAGAACAAACACTTTAGTTCACAAGAGCACACTGTGTGCTTCTCTCCTGGTTCAAGGATCTCAAAGCTAAATTACTAGGTAGCAAAAGAGTTTCAAACTCACAGAAAAGCGTTTAGCCAACTGGAAATAATTCCATTTTCATAGCTTGTGGATACCAGGTTTCTTTGTGTATTTCAATGAAACTCTGACAAAATGATTCTCTCTTGTGCCCCTCATGGCTCCCTAAATTTAGTCAATCACCATCAGGGGTTTTTGTGTTTAGAGCCTATTGGATGTGTTACACTGATTAGGCGAATTTCACTGAATACGCCTGTAGTTTAATTCCCCCCAATGGTTTAAAGCTATAACTTTGGAAATGCAGAAAATCACTTCAGATCACAAAGCACACTGTGCTCCTGTCCTGGTTCAAGTATCTCAAAGCTGATTCACTAGGTAGCAAAAGAGTTTCAAACTCACAGAAAAGCGATTTAGCCAAATGGAAATAATTTTATGTTTCTTAGCTTGTGGTATTAGGTTTCTTCTTTGTGTATTTCAATAAAACTCGGACAAAAAATGATTCTCTCTTGTGCCCCTCATGGCTCCCCAAATTTGGTCAATCCACCCATCATGGTTTACTTGTTTAGAGCCTATTGGATGTTTACCCTGATTAGGCGAATTTCACTGAAAACGACTGTAGTTTAAATTCCTCAATGGTTAATTCTAGAACTTTGAAAATGCATAATAGCACTTCAAGCATCACAAGAGCACACTGTGCTCCTGTCCTGGTTTCAAGTATCTCAAAGGTGAATCAACTAGGTAGCAAAAGAGTTTCAAACTCACAGAAAAGCAATTTAGCCAACTGGAAATAAATTCCATGTTTCTTAGCTTCTGGGTACTAGGGTTTTTTGTGTATTTCAATGAAACTCTGACAGAATAATTCTCTCTTGTGCCCCTCATGGCTCCCCAAATTTGGTCATCCCACCATCACGGTTTTTTTTTTAGAGCCTATTGGATTGTTTACCCTGATTAGGCGAATTTCACTGAAAACGCCTGTAGTTTAATTCTTCAATGGTTAATGCTAGAACATTGAAAATGCAGAAAAGCACTTCAGATCACAGGAGCACACTGTCTTCTGTCCTGGTTCAAGTATATCAAAGCTGAATCACTAGGTAGCAAAAGAGTTTCCAACACACAGAAGAGCAATTTAGCCAACTGGAAATAATTCCATGTTTCTTAGCTTGTGGGTACTAGGGTTTCTTTGTGGTATTTCAATGAAACTCTGACAGAATGATTCTCTCTTTTTGCCCCTCATGGCTCCCCAAATTTGGTCATCCCACCATCACGGGTTTTTTGTTTAGAGTTATTGGATGTTTTACCCTTGATTAGGCGAATTTCACTGAAAACGCCTGTAGATTAATTCCTCAATGGTTAAAGCTAGAACTTTGAAAATGCAGAAAAGCACTTCATATCACAAGAGCACACTGTGCTTCTGTCCTGGTTCAAGTATCTCAAAGCTGAATCACTAGTTAGCAAAAGAGTTTCAAACTCACAGAAATAGCGATTTAGCCAAATGGAAATAATTCCATGTTTCTTAGCTTGTGGTGTACTAGGTTTCTTTGTGTAATTCAATGAAACTCTGACATAATGATTCTCTCTTGTGCCCCTCATGGCTCCCCAAATTTGTCATCTCACCATCACGGGTTTTTTGTTTAGAGACTATTCGATGTTTACCCTGATTAGGAGCAATTTCACTGAAAACGCCTGTTAGTTTAAATCCTCAATGGTTAATGCTAGAACTTTAAAAACGCAGAACAACACTTTAGATCACAAGAGCACACTGTGCTTCTATCCTGGTTCAAGTATCTCAAAGCTGAATCACTAGGTAGCAAAAGAGTTTCAAACTCACAGAAAAACGATTTAGCCAACTGAAAATAATTCCATGTTTCTTAGCATCTGGGTAATGAGGTTTCTTTGTGTATTAAAATGAATGTCTGACAAAATGATTCTCTTTTTTGCCCCTCATGGCTCCCCAAATTTGGTCAATCCATCATTCACGGGTTTACTTGTTTTAGAGCCTATTGGATGTTTACCCTGATTAGGCGAATTTCACTGAAAACGCCTGTAGTTTAATTCTTCAATGGTTAATGCTAGAACATTGAAAATGCAGAAAAGCACTTCAGATCAGAAGAGCACACTCTGCTTCTGTCCTGGTTTACAAGTATCTCAAAGCTGAATCACTAGGTAGCAAAAGAGTTTCAAACTCACAGAAAAGCAATTTAGCCAACTGGAAATAATTCCATTGTTTCTCTAGCTTTGGGTACTAGGGTTTTTTTGTGTATTTCAATGAAACTCTGACAGAATAATTCTCTCTTGTGCCCCCTCATGGCTCCCCAAATTTGGTCATCCCACCATCACGGGTTTTTTGTTTAGAGCCTATTGGATGTTACCCTGATTAGGCGAATTTCACTGAAAATTCCTGTAGTTAAATTCCTCAATGGTTAAAGCTAGAACTTTGAAATGCAGAAAAGCACTTCAGATCACAAAGCACACTGAGCTTCTTTCCTGGTTCAAGTATCTCATAGTGAATCACTAGGTAACAAAAGAGTTTCAAACTCACAGAAAAGTGTTTTAGCGAACTGGGAAATAATTCCATGTTTCTTAGCTTCTGGGCACTAGGTTTATTTGTGTATTTCAATGAAACTCTGAAAAAATGATTCTCTCATGTGCCCCTCAAGACTCCCCAAGTTTGGTCATCCCTCCATCAAGGATGTTTTGTTTACAGTCTATTGGATGTTTACCCTGATTAGGCGAAAATGCCTGAAAACGCCTGTGAGTTAATTCTTAAATGGTTAATGCTAGAACTTTAAAAAACGCAGAACAACACTTTAGTTCACAAGAGCACACTGTGCTTCTGTCCTGGTTCAAGTATCTCAAAGCTGAATCACTAGGTAGCAAAAGAGTTTCAAACTCACAGAAAAGCGTTTTAGCCAACTGGAAATAATTCCATGTTTCTTAGCTTGTGGGTACTAGGTTTCTTTGTGTATTTCAATGAAACTCTGACAAAATGATTCTCTTTTGGGCCTCTCATGTCTCCCCAAATGTGGTCAATCCACCATCACGGGTTTTTGTTTAGAGCCTATTGGATGTTTACCCTGATAGGGCGAATTTCACTGAAAACGCCTGTAGTTTAATTCTTCAATGGTTAATGCTAGAACATTGAAAATGCAGAAAAGCACTTCAGATCACAAGAGCACACTGTGCTTCTGTCCTGGTTCAAGTATCTCAAAGCTGAATCACTAGGTTGCAAAAGAGTTTCAAACTCACAGAAAAGAGATTTAGCCAAATGGAAATAATTCCATGTTTCTTAGCTTCTGGTACTAGGGTTCTTTGTGTATTTCAATGAAACTCTGACAAAATGATTCTCTCTTTTTTTTACCCCCCCCCCCCCCCCCCCCCCCCCCCCCCCCCCCCCCCCCCCCCCCCCCATGTGCCCCCCCCCCCCCCCCCCCCCCCCCCCCCCCCCCCCCCCCCCCCCCCCCCCCCCACCCCCCCCCCCCCCCCCCCCCCCCCCCCCCCCCCCCCCCCCCCTCATGGCTCCCCAAATTTGGTCATCCCACCATCAAGGGTTTTTGTGTTTTAGAGCCTATTGGATGTTTACCCTGATTAGGCGAATTTCACTGAAAACCCCTGTAGTTTAATTCCTCAATGGTTAAAGCTAGAACTTTTTAAATGCAGAAAAGCACTTCATATCACAAGAGCACACTGTGCTTCTGTCCTGGTTCAAGTATCTCAAAGTTGAATCACTAGGTAGCAAAAGAGTTTCAAACTCACAGAAAAGCGATTTAGCCAAATGGAAATAATTCCATGTTTCTTAGCTTCTGGTCACTAGGTTTATTTGTGTATTTCAATGAAACTCTGAAAAAATGATTCTCTCATGAGCCCCTCAAGACTCCCTAAGTTTGGTCATCACTCCATCAAGGGTGTTTTGTTTACAGTCTATTGGATGTTTACCCTGATTAGGCGAAAATGCTGAAAACGCCTGTGAGTTTTAATTCTTAAATGGTTAATGCTAGAAGTTTAAAAATGCAGAAACAACACTTTAGTTCACAAGAGCACACTGTGCTTCTGTCCTGGTTCAAGTATCTCACAGCTGAATCACAAGGTAGCAAAAGAGATTCAAAACTCACAGAAAAGCGTTTTAGCCAACTGGAAATAAAATCCATGTTTCTTAGCTTGTCGGTACTAGGTTTCTTTGTATATTTCAATGAAACTCTGACAAAATGACTCTCTCTTGGCCCCCTCATGGCTCCCCAAATGTGGTCAATCCACCATCACGGGTTTTTTTTTTTTAGAGCCTATTGGATGTTTACCCTGATTAGGCGAATTTCACTGAAAACGCCTGTAGTTTAATTCTTCATGGTTAATGCTAGAACATTGAAAATGCAGAAAAGCACTTCAGATCACAGGAGCACACTGTGCTTCTGTCCTGGTTCAAGTATATTCAAAGCTGAATCACTAGGTAGCAAAAGAGTTTCCAACTGACAGAAGAGCAATTTAGCCAACTGGAAATAATTCCATGTTTCTTAGCTTGTGGGTACTAGGTTTCTTTGTGTATTTCAATGAAACTCTGACAGAATGATTCTCTCTTTTGCCCCTCATGGCTCCCCAAATTTGGTCATCCCACCATCACGGGTTTTTTGTTTAGAGTTATTGGATGTTTACCCTGATTAGGCGAATTTCACTGAAAACGCCTGTAGATTAATTCCTCAATGGTTAAAGCTAGAACTTTGAAAATGCAGAAAAGCACTTCATATCACAAGAGCACACTGTGCTTCTGTCCTGGTTCAAGTATCTCAAAGCTGAATCACTAGTTAGCAAAAGAGTTTACAAACTCACAGAAAAGCGATTTAGCCAAATGGAAATAATTCCATGTTTCTTAGCTTGTGGGTACTAGGTTTCTTTGTGTATTTCAATGAAACTCTGACATAATGGTTCTCTCTTGTGCCCCTCATGGCTCCCCAAATTTGGTCATCTCACCATCACGGGTTTTTTGTTTAGAGACTATTCGATGTTTACCCTGATTAGGCGAATTTCACTGAAAACGCCTGTTAGTTTAAATCCTCAATGGTTAATGCTAGAACTTTAAAAAACGCAGAACAACACTTTAGATCACAAGAGCACACTGTGCTTCTATCCTGGTTCAAGTATCTCAAAAGCTGAATCACTAGGTAGCAAAAGAGTTTCAAACTCACAGAAAAGCGATTTAGCCAACTGAAAATAATTCCATGTTTCTTAGCATCTGGGTATGAGGTTTCTTTGTGTATTTAAATGAATGTCTGACAAAATGATTCTCTTTTTTGCCCCTCATGGCTCCCCAAATTTGGTCAATCCATCATCACGGGTTACTTGTTTAGAGCCTATTGGATGTTTACCCTGATTAGGCGAATTTCACTGAAAACGCCTGTAGTTTTTAATTCTTCAATGGTTAATGCTAGAACATTGAAAATGCAGAAAAGCACTTCAGATCAGAAGAGCACACTCTGCTTCTGTCCTGGTTCAAGTATCTCAAAGCTGAATCACTAGGTAGCAAAAGAGTTTCAAACTCACAGAAAAGCAATTTAGCCAACTGGAAATAATTCCATGTTTCTTAGCTTCTGGGTACTAGGGTTTTTTGTGTATTTCAATGAAACTCTGACAGAATAATTCTCTCTTGTGCCCCTCATGGCTCCCCAAATTTGGTCATCCCACCATCACGGGTTTTTTGTTTAGAGCCTATTGGATGTTTACCCTGATTAGGCGAATTTCACTGAAAATTCCTGTAGTTAAATTCCTCAATGGTTAAAGCTAGAACTTTGAAAATGCAGAAAAGCACTTCAGATCACAAGAGCACACTGAGCTTCTTTCCTGGTTCAAGTATCTCATAGGTGAATCACTAGGTAACAAAAGAGTTTCAAACTCACAGAAAAGTGTTTTAGCGAACTGGAAATAATTCCATGTTTCTTAGCTTCTGGGCACTAGGTTTATTTGTGTATTTCAATGAAACTCTGAAAAAATGATTCTCTCATGTGCCCCTCAAGACTCCCCAAGTTTGGTCATCCCTCCATCAAGGATGTTTTGTTTAGAGCCTATTGGATGTTTACCCTGATTAGGCGAATTTCACTGAAAACCCCTGTAGTTTTAATTCCTCAATGGTTAAAGCTAGAACTTTTTAAATGCAGAAAAGCACTTCATATCACAAGAGCACACACTGTGCTTCTGTCCTGGTTCAAGTATCTCAAAGTTGAATCACTAGGTAGCAAAAGAGTTTCAAACTCACAGAAAAGCGATTTAGCCAAATGGAAATAATTCCATGTTTCTTAGCTTCTGGTCACTAGGTTTATTTGTGTATTTCAATGAAACTCTGAAAAAATGATTCTCTCATGAGCCCCTCAAGACTCCCTAAGTTTGGTCATCACTCCATCAAGGGTGTTTTGTTTACAGTCTATTGGATGTTTTACCCTGATTAGGCGAAAATGCCTGAAAACGCCTGTGAGTTTAATTCTTAAATGGTTAATGCTAGAAGTTTAAAAATGCAGAACAACACTTTAGTTCACAAGAGCACACTGTGCTTCTGTCCTGGTTCAAGTATCTCACAGCTGAATCACAAGGTAGCAAAAGAGATTCAAACTCACAGAAAAGCGTTTTAGCCAACTGGAAATAAATCCATGTTTCTTAGCTTGTCGGTACTAGGTTTCTTTGTATATTTCAATGAAACTCTGACAAAATGACTCTCTCTTGGCCCCCTCATGGCTCCCCAAATGTGGTCAATCCACCATCACGGGTTTTTTTTTTTTAGAGCCTATTGGATGTTTACCCTGATTAGGCGAATTTCACTGAAAACGCCTGTAGTTTAATTCTTCAATGGTTAATGCTAGAACATTGAAAATGCAGAAAAGCACTTCAGATCACAGGAGCACACTGTGCTTCTGTCCTGGTTCAAGTATATCAAAGCTGAATCACTAGGTAGCAAAAGAGTTTCCAACTGACAGAAGAGCAATTTAGCCAACTGGAAATAATTCCATGTTTCTTAGCTTGTGGGTACTAGGTTTCTTTGTGTATTTCAATGAAACTCTGACAGAATGATTCTCTCTTTTGCCCCTCATGGCTCCCCAAATTTGGTCATCCCACCATCACGGGTTTTTTGTTTAGAGTTATTGGATGTTTACCCTGATTAGGCGAATTTCACTGAAAACGCCTGTAGATTAATTCCTCAATGGTTAAAGCTAGAACTTTGAAAATGCAGAAAAGCACTTCATATCACAAGAGCACACTGTGCTTCTGTCCTGGTTCAAGTATCTCAAAGCTGAATCACTAGTTAGCAAAAGAGTTTCAAACTCACAGAAAAGCGATTTAGCCAAATGGAAATAATTCCATGTTTCTTAGCTTGTGGGTACTAGGTTTCTTTGTGTATTTCAATGAAACTCTGACATAATGGTTCTCTCTTGTGCCCCTCATGGCTCCCCAAATTTGGTCATCTCACCATCACGGGTTTTTTGTTTAGAGACTATTCGATGTTTACCCTGATTAGGCGAATTTCACTGAAAACGCCTGTTAGTTTAAATCCTCAATGGTTAATGCTAGAACTTTAAAAACGCAGAACAACACTTTAGATCACAAGAGCACACTGTGCTTCTATCCTGGTTCAAGTATCTCAAAGCTGAATCACTAGGTAGCAAAAGAGTTTCAAACTCACAGAAAAGCGATTTAGCCAACTGAAAATAATTCCATGTTTCTTAGCATCTGGGTATGAGGTTTCTTTGTGTATTTAAATGAATGTCTGACAAAATGATTCTCTTTTTTGCCCCTCATGGCTCCCCAAATTTGGTCAATCCATCATCACGGGTTACTTGTTTAGAGCCTATTGGATGTTTACCCTGATTAGGCGAATTTCACTGAAAACGCCTGTAGTTTAATTCTTCAATGGTTAATGCTAGAACATTGAAAATGCAGAAAAGCACTTCAGATCAGAAGAGCACACTCTGCTTCTGTCCTGGTTCAAGTATCTCAAAGCTGAATCACTAGGTAGCAAAAGAGTTTCAAACTCACAGAAAAGCAATTTAGCCAACTGGAAATAATTCCATGTTTCTTAGCTTCTGGGTACTAGGGTTTTTTGTGTATTTCAATGAAACTCTGACAGAATAATTCTCTCTTGTGCCCCTCATGGCTCCCCAAATTTGGTCATCCCACCATCACGGGTTTTTTGTTTAGAGCCTATTGGATGTTTACCCTGATTAGGCGAATTTCACTGAAAATTCCTGTAGTTAAATTCCTCAATGGTTAAAGCTAGAACTTTGAAAATGCAGAAAAGCACTTCAGATCACAAGAGCACACTGAGCTTCTTTCCTGGTTCAAGTATCTCATAGGTGAATCACTAGGTAACAAAAGAGTTTCAAACTCACAGAAAAGTGTTTTAGCGAACTGGAAATAATTCCATGTTTCTTAGCTTCTGGGCACTAGGTTTATTTGTGTATTTCAATGAAACTCTGAAAAAATGATTCTCTCATGTGCCCCTCAAGACTCCCCAAGTTTGGTCATCCCTCCATCAAGGATGTTTTGTTTACAGTCTATTGGATGTTTTACCCTGATTAGGCGAAAATGCCTGAAAACGCCTGTGAGTTTAATTCTTAAATGGTTAATGCTAGAACTTTAAAAACGCAGAACAACACTTTAGTTCACAAGAGCACACTGTGCTTCTGTCCTGGTTCAAGTATCTCAAAGCTGAATCACTAGGTAGCAAAAGAGTTTCAAACTCACAGAAAAGCGTTTTAGCCAACTGGAAATAATTCCATGTTTCTTAGCTTGTGGGTACTAGGTTTCTTTGTGTATTTCAATGAAACTCTGACAAAATGATTCTCTTTTGGGCCTCTCATGTCTCCCCAAATGTGGTCAATCCACCATCACGGGTTTTTTGTTTAGAGCCTATTGGATGTTTACCCTGATAGGGCGAATTTCACTGAAAACGCCTGTAGTTTAATTCTTCAATGGTTAATGCTAGAACATTGAAAATGCAGAAAAGCACTTCAGATCACAAGAGCACACTGTGCTTCTGTCCTGGTTCAAGTATCTCAAAGCTGAATCACTAGGTTGCAAAAGAGTTTCAGACTCACAGAAAAGAGATTTAGCCAAATGGAAATAATTCCATGTTTCTTAGCTTCTGGGTACTAGGGTTCTTTGTGTATTTCAATGAAACTCTGACAAAATGATTCTCTCTTGTGCCCCTCATGGCTCCCCAAATTTGTCATCCCACCATCAAGGGTTTTTTGTTTAGAGCCTATTGGATGTTTACCCTGATTAGGCGAATTTCACTGAAAACCCCTGTAGTTTAATTCCTCAATGGTTAAAGCTAGAACTTTTTAAATGCAGAAAAGCACTTCATATCACAAGAGCACACTGTGCTTCTGTCCTGGTTCAAGTATCTCAAAGTTGAATCACTAGGTAGCAAAAGAGTTTCAAACTCACAGAAAAGCGATTTAGCCAAATGGAAATAATTCCATGTTTCTTAGCTTCTGGTCACTAGGTTTATTTGTGTATTTCAATGAAACTCTGAAAAAATGATTCTCTCATGAGCCCCTCAAGACTCCCTAAGTTTGGTCATCACTCCATCAAGGGTGTTTTGTTTACAGTCTATTGGATGTTTACCCTGATTAGGCGAAAATGCCTGAAAACGCCTGTGAGTTTAATTCTTAAATGGTTAATGCTAGAAGTTTAAAAATGCAGAACAACACTTTAGTTCACAAGAGCACACTGTGCTTCTGTCCTGGTTCAAGTATCTCACAGCTGAATCACAAGGTAGCAAAAGAGATTCAAACTCACAGAAAAGCGTTTTAGCCAACTGGAAATAAATCCATGTTTCTTAGCTTGTCGGTACTAGGTTTCTTTGTATATTTCAATGAAACTCTGACAAAATGACTCTCTCTTGGCCCCCCTCATGGCTCCCCAAATGTGGTCAATCCACCATCACGGGTTTTTTTTTTTAGAGCCTATTGGTTGTTTACCCTGATTAGGCGAATTTCACTGAAAACGCCTGTAGTTTAATTCTTCAATGGTTAATGCTAGAACATTGAAAATGCAGAAAAGCACTTCAGATCACAGGAGCACACTGTGCTTCTGTCCTGGTTCAAGTATATCAAAGCTGAATCACTAGGTAGCAAAAGAGTTTCCAACTCACAGAAGAGCAATTTAGCCAACTGGAAATAATTCCATGTTTCTTAGCTTGTGGGTACTAGGTTTCTTTGTGTATTTCAATGAAACTCTGACAGAATGATTCTCTCTTTTGCCCCTCATGGCTCCCCAAATTTGGTCATCCCACCATCACGGGTTTTTTGTTTAGAGTTATTGGATGTTTACCCTGATTAGGCGAATTTCACTGAAAACGCCTGTAGATTAATTCCTCAATGGTTAAAGCTAGAACTTTGAAAATGCAGAAAAGCACTTCATATCACAAGAGCACACTGTGCTTCTGTCCTGGTTCAAGTATCTCAAAGCTGAATCACTAGTTAGCAAAAAAGTTTCAAACTCACAGAAAAGCGATTTAGCCAAATGGAAATAATTCCATGTTTCTTAGCTTGTGGGTACTAGGTTTCTTTGTGTATTTCAATGAAACTCTGACATAATGATTCTCTCTTGTGCCCCTCATGGCTCCCCAAATTTGGTCATCTCACCATCACGGGTTTTTTGTTTAGAGACTATTGGATGTTTACCCTGATTAGGCGAATTTCACTGAAAACGCCTGTTAGTTTAAATCCTCAATGGTTAATGCTAGAACTTTAAAAACCAGAACAACACTTTTAGATCACAAGAGCACACTGTGCTTCTATCCTGGTTCAAGTATCTCAAAGCTGAATCACTAGGTAGCAAAAGAGTTTCAAACTCACAGAAAAGCGATTTAGCCAACTGAAAATAATTCCATGTTTCTTAGCATCTGGGTATGAGGTTTCTTTGTGTATTTAAATGAATCTCTGACAAAATGATTCTCTTTTTTGCCCCTCATGGCTCCCCAAATTTGGTCAATCCATCATCACGGGTTACTTGTTTAGAGCCTATTGGATGTTTACCTTGATTAGGCGAATTTCACTGAAAAACGCCTGTAGTTTAATTGCTCAATGGTTAATGCTAGAACTTTGAAAATGCAGAAAAGAACTTCAGATCACAAGAGCACACTGTGCTTCTGTCCTGGTTCAAGTATCTCAAAGATGAATCACTAGGTAGCAAAAGAGTTTCAAACTCACAGAAAAGCATTTTAGCGAACTGGAAATAATTCCAGGTTTCATAGCTTGTGGGTTCTAGGTTACTTTGTGTATTTCAATGAAACTCTGACAAAATGATTCTCTCTTGTGCCCCTCATGGCTCCCCAAATTTGGTAATCCCACCATCACGGGTTTTTTGTTTAGAGCCTATTGGATGTTTACCCTGATTAGGCGAATTTCACTGAAAATTCCTGTAGTTTAATTCCTCAATGTTTAAAGCTAGAACTTTGAAAATGCAGAAAAGCACTTCAGATCACAAGAGCACACTGAGCTTCTTTCCTGGTTCAAATATCTCATAGGTGAATCACTAGGTAACAAAAGAGTTTCAAACTCACAGAAAAGTGTTTTAGCGAACTGGAAATAATTCCATGTTTCTTAGCTTCTGGGCACTAGGTTTATTTGTGTATTTCAATGAAACTCTGAAAAAATGATTCTCTCATGTGCCCTCAAGACTCCCCAAGTTTGGTCATCCCTCCATCAAGGATGTTTTGTTTACAGTCTATTGGATGTTTACCCTGATTAGGCGAAAATGCCTGAAAACGCCTGTGAGTTTAATTCTTAAATGGTTAATGCTAGAACTTTAAAAACGCAGAACAACACTTTAGTTCAAAAGAGCACACTGTGCTTCTGTCCTGGTTCAAGTATCTCAAAGCTGAATCACTAGGTAGCAAAAGAGTTTCAAACTCACAGAAAAGCGTTTTAGCCAACTGGAAACAATTCCATGTTTCTTAGCTTGTGGGTACTAGGTTTTTCTTTGTGTATTTCAATGAAACTCTGACAAAATGATTCTCTTTTGGGCCTCTCATGTCTCCCCAAATGTGGTCAATCCACCATCACGGGTTTTTTGTTTAGAGCCTATTGGATGTTTACCCTGATAGGGCGAATTTCACTGAAAATGCCTGTAGTTTAATTCTTCAATGGTTAATGCTAGAACATTGAAAATGCAGAAAAGCACTTCAGATCACAAGAGCAACACTGTGCTTCTGTCCTGGTTCAAGTATCTCAAAGCTGAATCACTAGCTTGCAAAAGAGTTTCAAACTCACAGAAAAGCGATTTAGCCAACTGGAAATAATTCCATGTTTCTTAGCTTCTGGGTACTAGGGTTCTTTGTGTATTTCAATGAAACTCTGACAAAATGATTCTCTCTTGTGCCCCTCATGGCTCCCCAAATTTGGTCATCCCACCATCACGGGTTTTTTGTTTAGAGCCTATTGGATGTTTACCCTGATTAGGCGAATTTCACTGAAAACACCTGTAGTTTAATTCCTCAATGGTTAAAGCTAGAACTTTTTAAATGCAGAAAAGCACTTCATATAACAAGAGCACACTGTGTTTCTGTCCTGGTTCAAGTATCTCAAAGCTGAATCACTAGGTAGCAAATAGAGTTTCAAACTCACAGAAAAGCGATTTAGCCAAATGGAAATAATTCCATGTTTCTTAGCTTCTGGGCACTAGGTTTATTTGTGTATTTCAATGAAACTCTGAAAAAATGATTCTCTCATGAGCCCTCAAGTCTCCCTAAGTTTGGTCATCACTCCATCAAGGGTGTTTTGTTTACAGTCTATTGGATGTTTACCCTGATTAGGCGAAAATGCCTGAAAACGCCTGTGAGTTTAATTCTTAAATGGTTAATGCTAGAAGTTTAAAAATGCAGAACAAACACTTTAGTTCACAAGAGCACACTGTGCTTCTGTCCTGGTTCAAGTATCTCACAGCTGAATCACAAGGTAGCAAAAGAGATTCAAACTCACAGAAAAGCGTTTTTAGCCAACTGGAAATAAATCCATGTTTCTTAGCTTGTGGGTACTAGGTTTCTTTGTATATTTCAATGAAACTCTGACAAAATGACTCTCTCTTGGCCCCCTCATGGCTCCCCAAATGTGGTCAATCCACCATCACGGGTTTTTTTTTTTTAGAGCCTATTGGATGTTTACCCTGATTAGGCGAATTTCACTGAAAACGCCTGTAGTTTAATTCTTCAATGGTTAATGCTAGAACATTGAAAATGCAGAAAAGCACTTCAGATCACAGGAGCACACTGTGCTTCTGTCCTGGTTCAAGTATATCAAAGCTGAATCACTAGGTAGCAAAAGAGTTTCAAACTCACAGAAGAGCAATTTAGCCAACTGGAAATAATTCCATGTTTCTTAGCTTGTGGGTACTAGGTTTCTTTGTGTATTTCAATGAAACTCTGACAGAATGATTCTCTCTTGTGCCCCTCATGGCTCCCCAAATTTGGTCATCCCAACATCACGGGTTTTTTGTTTAGAGTTATTGGATGTTTACCCTGATTAGGCGAATTTCACTGAAAACGCCTGTAGATTAATTCCTCAATGGTTAAAGCTAGAACTTTGAAAATGCAGAAAAGCACTTCATATCACAAGAGCACACTGTGCTTCTGTCCTGGTTCAAGTATCTCAAAGCTGAATCACTAGTTAGCAAAAGAGTTTCAAACTCACAGAAAAGCGATTTAGCCAAATGGAAATAATTCCATGTTTCTTAGCTTGTGGGTACTAGGTTTCTTTGTGTATTTCAATGAAACTCTGACATAATGATTCTCTCTTGTCCCCCTCATGGCTCCCCAAATTTGGTCATCCCACCATCACGGGTTTTTTTGTTTAGAGCCTATTGGATGTTTACCCTGATTAGGCGAATTTCACTGAAAAACGCCTGTAGTTTAATTCCTCTATGGTTAAAGGTAGAACTTTGAAAATTCTGAAAAACACTTCATATCACAAGAGCACACTGTGCTTCTGTCCTGGTTCAAGTATCTCAAAGCTGAATCACTAGGTAGCAAAAGAGTTTCAAACTCACAGAAAAGCGATTTAGCCAAATGGAAATAATTCCATGTTTCTTAGCTTGTGGGTACTAGGTTTCTTTGTGTATTTCAATGAAACTCTGACATAATGATTCTCTCTTGTGCCCCTCATGGCTCCCCAAATTTGGTCATCTCACCATCACGGGTTTTTTGTTTAGAGACTATTGGATGTTTACCCTGATTAGGCGAATTTCACTGAAAACGCCTGTTAGTTTAAATCCTCAATGGTTAATGCTAGAACTTTAAAAACGCAGAAAAACACTTTTAGTTCAAAAGAGCACACTGTGCTTCTGTCCTGGTTCAAGTATCTCAAAGCTGAATCACTAGGTAGCAAAAGAGTTTCAAACTCACAGAAAAGCGTTTTAGCCAACTGGAAACAATTCCATGTTTCTTAGCTTGTGGGTACTAGGTTTCTTTGTGTATTTCAATGAAACTCTGACAAAATGATTCTCTTTTGGGCCTCTCATAAGCTCCCCAAATGTGGTCAAACCACCATCACGGGTTTTTTGTTTAGAGCCTATTGTATGTTTACCCTGATAGGCGAATTTCACTGAAAATGCCTGTAGTTTAATTCTTCAATGGTTAATGCTAGAACATTGAAAATGCAGAAAAGCACTTCAGATCACAAGAGCACACTGTGCTTCTGTCCTGGTTCAAGTATCTCAAAGCTGAATCACTAGTTAGCAAAAGAGTTTCAAACTCACAGTAAAGCGATTTAGCCAAATGGAAATAATTCCATGTTTCTTAGTTTGTGGGTACTAGGTTTCATTGTGTATTTCAATGAAACTCTGACATAATGATTCTCTCTTGTGCCCCTCATGGCTCCCCAAATTTGGTCATCTCACCATCACGGGTTTTTTGTTTAGAGCCTATTGGATGTTTACCCTGATTAGGCGAATTTCACTGAAAACGCCTGTAGTTTAATTTTTCAATGGTTAAAGGTAGAACTTTGAAAATGCAGAAAAAACACTTCATATCACAAGAGCACACTGTGCTTCTGTCCTGGTTCAAGTATCTCAAAGCTGAATCACTAGGTAGCAAAAGAGTTTCAAACTCACAGAAAAGCGATTTAGCCAAATGGAAATAATTCCATGTTTCTTAGCTTGTGGGTACTAGGTTTCTTTGTGTATTTCAATGAAACTCTGACATAATGATTCTCTCTTGTGCCCCTCATGGCTCCCCAAATTTGGTCATCTCACCATCACGGTTTTTTTGTTTAGAGCCTATTGGATGTTTACCCTGATTAGGCGAATTTCACTGAAAACGCCTGTTAGTTTAAATCCTCAATGGTTAATGCTAGAACTTTAAAACGCAGAACAACACTTTAGATCACAAGAGCACACTGTGCTTCTGTCCTGGTTCAAGTATCTCAAAGCTGAATCACTAGGTAGCAAAAGAGTTTCAAACTCACAGAAGAGCAATTTAGCCAACTGGAAATAATTCCATGTTTCTTAGCTTGTGGGTGCTAGGTTTCTTTGTGTATTTCAATGAAACTCTGACAGAATGATTCTCTCTTGTGCCCCTCATGGCTCCCCAAATTTGGTCATCCCACCATCACGGGTTTTTTGTTTAGAGTTATTGGATGTTTACCCCTGATTAGGCGAATTTCACTGAAAACGCCTGTAGATTAATTCCTCAATGGTTAAAGCTAGAACTTTGAAAATGCAGAAAAGCACTTCATATCACAAGAGCACACTGTGCTTCTGTCCTGGTTCAAGTATCTCAAAGCTGAATCACTAGTTAGCAAAAGAGTTTCAAACTCACAGAAAAGCGATTTAGCCAAATGGAAATAATTCCATGTTTCTTAGCTTGTGGGTACTAGGTTTCTTTGTGTATTTCAATGAAACTCTGACATAATGATTCTCTCTTGTGCCCCTCATGGCTCCCCAAATTTGGTCATCCCACCATCACGGGTTTTTTGTTTAGAGCCTATTGGATGTTTACCCTGATTAGGCGAATTTCACTGAAAAACGCCTGTAGTTTAATTCCTCTATGGTTAAAGGTAGAACTTTGAAAATTCAGAAAAAACACTTCATATCACAAAAGCACACTGTGCTTCTGTCCTGGTTCAAGTATATCAAAGCTGAATCACAAGGTAGCAAAAGAGTTTCAAACTCACAGAAAAGCGTTTTAGCCAACTGGAAATAATTCCAAGTTTCTTAGCTTGTGGGTACTAGGTTTCTTTGTATATTTCAATGAAACTCTGACAAAATGACTCTCTCTTGGCCCCCTCATGGCTCCCCAAATGTGGTCAATCCACCATCACGGGTTTTTTTTTTAGAGCCTATTGGATGTTTACCCTGATTAGGCGAATTTCACTGAAAACGCCTGTAGTTTAATTCTTCAATGGTTAATGCTAGAACATTGAAAATGCAGAAAAGCACTTCAGATCACAGGAGCACACTGTGCTTTTGTCCTGGTTCAAGTATATCAAAGCTGAATCACTAGGTAGCAAAAGAGTTTCAAACTCACAGAAGAGCAATTTAGCCAACTGGAAATAATTCCATGTTTCTTAGCTTCTGGGTACTAGGGTTTTTTGTGTATTTCAATGAAACTCTGACAGAATGATTCTCTCTTGTGCCCCTCATGGCTCCCCAAATTTGGTCATCCCACCATCACGGGTTTTTTGTTTAGAGTTATTGGATGTTTACCCTGAGTAGGCGTAATTTCACTGAAAACGCCTGTAGATTAATTCCTCAATGGTTAAAGCTAGAACTTTGAAAATGCAGAAAAGCACTTCATATCACAAGAGCACACTGTGCTTCTGTCCTGGTTCAAGTATCTCAAAGCTGAATCACTAGTTAGCAAAAGAGTTTCAAACTCACAGAAAAGCGATTTAGCCAAATGGAAATAATTCCATGTTTCTTAGCTTGTGGGGTACTAGGTTTCTTTGTGTATTTCAATGAAACTCTGACATAATGATTCTCTCTTGTGCCCCTCATGGCTCCCCAAATTTGGTCATCCCACCATCACGGGTTTTTTGTTTAGAGCCTATTGGATGTTTACCCTGATTAGGCGAATTTCACTGAAAACGCCTGTAGTTTAATTCCTCTATGGTTAAAGGTAGAACTTTGAAAATTCAGAAAAACACTTCATATCACAAAAGCACACTGTGCTTCTGTCCTGGTTCAAGTATATCAAAGCTGAATCACAAGGTAGCAAAAGAGTTTCAAACTCACAGAAAAAGCGTTTTAGCCAACTGGAAATAATTCCAAGTTTCTTAGCTTGTGGGTACTAGGTTTCTTTGTATATTTCAATGAAACTCTGACAAAATGACTCTCTCTTGGCCCCCTCATGGCTCCCCAAATGTGGTCAATCCACCATCACGGGTTTTTTTTTTAGAGCCTATTGGATGTTTACCCTGATTAGGCGAATTTCACTGAAAACGCCTGTAGTTTAATTCTTCAATGGTTAATGCTAGAACATTGAAAATGCAGAAAAGCACTTCAGATCACAGGAGCACACTGTGCTTTTGTCCTGGTTCAAGTATATCAAAGCTGAATCACTAGGTAGCAAAAGAGTTTCAAACTCACAGAAGAGCAATTTAGCCAACTGGAAATAATTCCATGTTTCTTAGCTTCTGGGTACTAGGGTTTTTTTTGTGTATTTCAATGAAACTCTGACAGAATGATTCTCTCTTGTGCCCCTCATGGCTCCCCAAATTTGGTCATCCCACCATCACGGGTTTTTTGTTTAGAGTTATTGGATGTTTACCCTGAGTAGGCGAATTTCACTGAAAACGCATGTAGATTAATTCCTCAATGGTTAAAGCTAGAACTTTGAAAATGCAGAAAAGCACTTCATATCACAAGAGCACACTGTGATTCTGTCCTGGTTCAAGTATCTCAAAGCTGAATCACTAGGTAGCAAAAGAGTTTCAAACTCACAGTAAAGCGATTTAGCCAAATGGAAATAATTCCATGTTTCTTAGTTTGTGGGTACTAGGTTTCATTGTGTATTTCAATGAAACTCTGACATAATGATTCTCTCTTGTGCCCCTCATGGCTCCCCAAATTTGGTCATCTCACCATCACGGGTTTTTTTGTTTAGAGCCTATTGGATGTTTACCCTGATTAGGCGAATTTCACTGAAAACGCCTGTAGTTTAATTTTTCAATGGTTAAAGGTAGAACTTTGAAAATGCAGAAAAAAAACACTTCATATCACAAGAGCACACTGTGCTTCTGTCCTGGTTCAAGTATCTCAAAGCTGAATCACTAGGTAGCAAAAGAGTTTCAAACTCACAGAAAAGCGATTTAGCCAAATGGAAATAATTCCATGTTTCTTAGCTTGTGGGTACTAGGTTTCTTTGTGTATTTCAATGAAAACTCTGACATAATGATTCTCTCTTGTGCCCCTCATGGCTCCCCAAATTTGGTCATCTCACCATCACGGTTTTTTTGTTTAGAGCCTATTGGATGTTTTACCCTGATTAGGCGAATTTCACTGAAAACGCCTGTTAGTTTAAATCCTCAATGGTTAATGCTAGAACTTTAAAAACGCAGAACAACACTTTAGATCACAAGAGCACACTGTGCTTCTGTCCTGGTTCAAGTATCTCAAAGCTGAATCACTAGGTAGCAAAAGAGTTTCAAACTCACAGAATAGCGATTTAGCCAAATGGAAATAATTCCATGTTTCTTAGCTTGTGGGCACTAGGTTTCTTTGTGTATTTCAATGAAAATCTGACAAAATGATTCTCTCTTGTGCCCCTCATGGGCTCCCCAAATTTGGTCATCCCAGGATCACGGGTTTTTTTGTTTAGAGCCTATTGGATGTTAACCCTGATTAGGCGAATTTCACTGAAAACGCCTGTTAGTTTAATTCCTCAATGGTTAATGCTAGAACTTCGAAAATGCAGAAAAGCACTTCAGATCACAAGACCTCACTGTGCTTCTTTCCTGGTTCAAGTATCTCAAAGCTGAATCACTAGGTAAAAAAAAGTTTTTCAAACTCACAAAAAACCGTTTTAGCGTACTGGAAATAATTCCATGTTTCTTAGCTTCTGCGCACTAGCTTTCTCTGTGTATTTCAATGAAACTCTGAAAAAATGATTCTCTCATGTGCTCCTCAAGATTCCCCAAGTTTGGTCATCCCACCATCAAGGGTTTTTTGTTTACAGTCTATTGGATGTTTACCCTGATTAGGCAAAAATGCCTGAAAACGCCCTTGTGGGTTTAATTCTTAAATGGTTAATGCTATTACTTTAAAAACGTAGAACAACACTTTAGTTCACAAGAGCACACTGTGCTTCTCTCCTGGTTCAAGTATCTCAAAGCTGAATCACTAGGTAGCAAAAGAGTTTCAAACTCACAGAAAAGTGTTTTAGCCAACAGGAAATAATTCCATGTTTCTTAGCTTGTGGGTACTAGGTTTCTTTGTGTATTTCAATGAAACTCTGACAAATTGATTCTCTCTTGTGCCCCTCATGGCTCCCCAAATTTGGTCAATCCACCATCACGGGTTTTTTGTTTAGAGCCTATTGTATGTTTACCCTGATAGGGCGAATTTCACTGAAAATGCCTGTAGTTTAATTCTTCAATGGTTAATGCTAGAACATTGAAAATGCAGAAAAGCACTTCAGATCACAAGAGCACACTGTGCTTCTGTCCTGGTTCAAGTATATCAAAGCTGAATCACTAGGTAGCAAAAGAGTTTCAAACTCACAGAAGAAGCAATTTAGCCAACTGGAAATAATTCAATGTTTCTTAGCTTGTGGGTGCTAGGTTTCTTTGTGTATTTCAATGAAACTCTGACAGAATGATTCTCTCTTGTGCCCCTCATGGCTCCCCAAATTTGGTCATCCCACCATCACGGGTTTTTTGTTTAGAGTTATTGGATGTTTACCCTGATTAGGCGAATTTCACTGAAAACGCCTGTAGATTAATTCCTCAATGGTTAAAGCTAGAACTTTGAAAATGCAGAAAAGCACTTCATATCACAAGAGCACACTGTGCTTCTGTCCTGGTTCAAGTATCTCAAAGCTGAATCACTAGTTAGCAAAAGAGTTTCAAACTCACAGAAAAGCGATTTAGCCAAATGGAAATAATTCCATGTTTCTTAGCTTGTGGGTACTAGGTTTCTTTGTGTATTTCAATGAAACTCTGACATAATGATTCTCTCTTGTGCCCCTCATGGCTCCCCAAATTTGGTCATCCCACCATCACGGGTTTTTTTGTTTAGAGCCTATTGGATGTTTACCCTGATTAGGCGAATTTCACTGAAAAACGCCTGTAGTTTAATTCCTCTATGGTTAAAGGTAGAACTTTGAAAATTCAGAAAAACACTTCATATCACAAAAGCACACTGTGCTTCTGTCCTGGTTCAAGTATATCAAAGCTGAATCACAAGGTAGCAAAAGAGTTTCAAACTCACAGAAAAGCGTTTTAGCCAACTGGAAATAATTCCAAGTTTCTTAGCTTGTGGGTACTAGGTTTCTTTGTATATTTCAATGAAACTCTGACAAAATGACTCTCTCTTGGCCCCCTCATGGCTCCCCAAATGTGGTCAATCCACCATCACGGGTTTTTTTTTTTAGAGCCTATTGGATGTTTACCCTGATTAGGCGAATTTCACTGAAAACGCCTGTAGTTTAAATTCTTCAATGGTTAATGCTAGAACATTGAAAATGCAGAAAAGCACTTCAGATCACAGGAGCACACTGTGCTTTTGTCCTGGTTCAAGTATATCAAAGCTGAATCACTAGGTAGCAAAAGAGTTTCAAACTCACAGAAGAGCAATTTAGCCAACTGGAAATAATTCCATGTTTCTTAGCTTCTGGGTACTAGGGTTTTTTGTGTATTTCAATGAAACTCTGACAGAATGATTCTCTCTTGTGCCCCTCATGGCTCCCCAAATTTGGTCATCCCACCATCACGGGTTTTTTGTTTAGAGTTATTGGATGTTTACCCTGAGTAGGCGAATTTCACTGAAAACGCATGTAGATTAATTCCTCAATGGTTAAAGCTAGAACTTTGAAAATGCAGAAAAGCACTTCATATCACAAGAGCACACTGTGATTCTGTCCTGGTTCAAGTATCTCAAAGCTGAATCACTAGGTAGCAAAAGAGTTTCAAAACTCACAGTAAAGCGATTTAGCCAAATGGAAATAATTCCATGTTTCTTAGTTTGTGGGTACTAGGTTTCATTGTGTATTTCAATGAAACTCTGACATAATGATTCTCTCTTGTGCCCCTCATGGCTCCCCAAATTTGGTCATCATCTCACCATCACGGGTTTTTTGTTTAGAGCCTATTGGATGTTTACCCTGATTAGGCGAATTTCACTGAAAACGCCTGTAGTTTAATTTTTCAATGGTTAAAGGTAGAACTTTGAAAATGCAGAAAAACACACTTCATATCACAAGAGCACACTGTGCTTCTGTCCTGGTTCAAGTATCTCAAAGCTGAATCACTAGGTAGCAAAAGAGTTTCAAACTCACAGAAAAGCGATTTAGCCAAATGGAAATAATTCCATGTTTCTTAGCTTGTGTGGGCTACTAGGTTTCTTTGTGTATTTCAATGAAACTCTGACATAATGATTCTCTCTTGTGCCCCCTCATGGCTCCCCAAATTTGGTCATCTCACCATCACGGTTTTTTTGTTTAGAGCCTATTGGATGTTTACCCTGATTAGGCGAATTTCACTGAAAACGCCTGTTAGTTTAAATCCTCAATGGTTAATGCTAGAACTTTAAAAACGCAGAACAACACTTTAGATCACAAGAGCACACTGTGCTTCTGTCCTGGTTCAAGTATCTCAAAGCTGAATCACTAGGTAGCAAAAGAGTTTCAAACTCACAGAAGAGCAATTTAGCCAACTGGAAATAATTCCATGTTTCTTAGCTTGTGGGTGCTAGGTTTCTTTGTGTATTTCAATGAAACTCTGACAGAATGATTCTCTCTTGTGCCCCTCATGGCTCCCCAAATTTGGTCATCCACCATCACGGGTTTTTTGTTTAGAGTTATTGGATGTTTACCCTGATTAGGCGAATTTCACTGAAAACGCCTGTAGATTAATTCCTCAATGGTTAAAGCTAGAACTTTGAAAATGCAGAAAAGCACTTCATATCACAAGAGCACACTGTGCTTCTGTCCTGGTTCAAGTATCTCAAAGCTGAATCACTAGTTAGCAAAAGAGTTTCAAACTCACAGAAAAGCGATTTAGCCAAATGGAAATAATTCCATGTTTCTTAGCTTGTGGGTACTAGGTTTCTTTGTGTATTTCAATGAAACTCTGACATAATGATTCTCTCTTGTGCCCCCTCATGGCTCCCCAAATTTGGTCATCCCACCATCACGGTTTTTTGTTTTAGAGCCTATTGGATGTTTACCCTGATTAGGCGAATTTCACTGAAAACGCCTGTAGTTTAATTCCTCTATGGTTAAAGGTAGAACTTTGAAAATTCAGAAAAACACTTCATATCACAAAAGCACACTGTGCTTCTGTCCTGGTTCAAGTATATCAAAGCTGAATCACAAGGTAGCAAAAGAGTTTCAAACTCACAGAAAAGCGTTTTAGCCAACTGAAAATAATTCCAAGTTTCTTAGCTTGTGGGTACTAGGTTTCTTTGTATATTTCAATGAAACTCTGACAAAATGACTCTCTCTTGGCCCCCTCATGGCTCCCAAATGTGGTCAATCCACCATCACGGGTTTTTTTTTTAGAGCCTATTGGATGTTTACCCTGATTAGGCGAATTTCACTGAAAACGCCTGTAGTTTAATTCTTCAATGGTTAATGCTAGAACATTGAAAATGCAGAAAAGCACTTCAGATCACAGGAGCACACTGTGCTTTTGTCCTGGTTCAAGTATATCAAAGCTGAATCACTAGGTAGCAAAAGAGTTTCAAACTCACAGAAGAGCAATTTAGCCAACTGGAAATAATTCCATGTTTCTTAGCTTCTGGGTACTAGGGTTTTTTTTGTGTATTTCAATGAAACTCTGACAGAATGATTCTCTCTTGTGCCCCTCATGGCTCCCCAAATTTGGTCATCCCACCATCACGGGTTTTTTGTTTAGAGTTATTGGATGTTTACCCTGAGTAGGCGAATTTCACTGAAAACGCCTGTAGATTAATTCCTCAATGGTTAAAGCTAGAACTTTGAAAATGCAGAAAAGCACTTCATATCACAAGAGCACACTGTGCTTCTGTCCTGGTTCAAGTATCTCAAAGCTGAATCACTAGTTAGCAAAAGAGTTTCAAACTCACAGAAAAGCGATTTAGCCAAATGGAAATAATTCCATGTTTCTTAGCTTGTGGGTACTAGGTTTCTTTGTGTATTTCAATGAAACTCTGACATAATGATTCTCTCTTGTGCCCCTCATGGCTCCCCAAATTTGGTCATCCCACCATCACGGGTTTTTTTGTTTAGAGCCTATTGGATGTTTACCCTGATTAGGCGAATTTCACTGAAAACGCCTGTAGTTTAATTCCTCTATGGTTAAAGGTAGAACTTTGAAAAATTCAGAAAAACACTTCATATCACAAAAGCACACTGTGCTTCTGTCCTGGTTCAAGTATATCAAAGCTGAATCACAAGGTAGCAAAAGAGTTTCAAACTCACAGAAAAGCGTTTTAGCCAACTGGAAATAATTCCAAGTTTCTTAGCTTGTGGGTACTAGGTTTCTTTGTATATTTCAATGAAAACTCTGACAAAATGACTCTCTCTTGGCCCCCTCATGGCTCCCCAAATGTGGTCAATCCACCATCACGGGTTTTTTTTTTTTAGAGCCTATTGGATGTTTACCCTGATTAGGCGAATTTCACTGAAAACGCCTGTAGTTTAATTCTTCAATGGTTAATGCTAGAACATTGAAAATGCAGAAAAGCACTTCAGATCACAGGAGCACACTGTGCTTTTGTCCTGGTTCAAGTATATCAAAGCTGAATCACTAGGTAGCAAAAGAGTTTCAAACTCACAGAAGAGCAATTTTAGCCAACTGGAAATAATTCCATGTTTCTTAGCTTCTGGGTACTAGGGTTTTTTGTGTATTTCAATGAAACTCTGACAGAATGATTCTCTCTTGTGCCCCTCATGGCTCCCCAAATTTGGTCATCCCCACCATCACGGGTTTTTTGTTTAGAGTTATTGGATGTTTACCCTGAGTAGGCGAATTTCACTGAAAACGCATGTAGATTAATTCCTCAATGGTTAAAGCTAGAACTTTGAAAATGCAGAAAAGCACTTCATATCACAAGAGCACACTGTGATTCTGTCCTGGTTCAAGTATCTCAAAGCTGAATCACTAGGTAGCAAAAGAGTTTCAAACTCACAGTAAAGCGATTTAGCCAAATGGAAATAATTCCATGTTTCTTAGTTTGTGGGTACTAGGTTTTCATTGTGTATTTCAATGAAAACTCTGACATAATGATTCTCTCTTGTGCCCCTCATGGCTCCCCAAATTTGGTCATCTCACCATCACGGGTTTTTTGTTTAGAGCCTATTGGATGTTTACCCTGATTAGGCGAATTTCACTGAAAACGCCTGTAGTTTAATTTTTCAATGGTTAAAGGTAGAACTTTGAAAATGCAGAAAAACACTTCATATCACAAGAGCACACTGTGCTTCTGTCCTGGTTCAAGTATCTCAAAGCTGAATCACTAGGTAGCAAAAGAGTTTCAAAACTCACAGAAAAGCGATTTAGCCAAATGGAAATAATTCCATGTTTCTTAGCTTGTGGGTACTAGGGTTTCTTTGTGTATTTCAATGAAACTCTGACATAATGATTCTCTCTTGTGCCCCTCATGGCTCCCCAAATTTGGTCATCTCACCATCACGGTTTTTTTGTTTAGAGCCTATTGGATGTTTACCCTGATTAGGCGAATTTCACTGAAAACGCCTGTTAGTTTAAATCCTCAATGGTTAATGCTAGAACTTTAAAAACGCATAACAACACTTTAGATCACAAGAGCACACTGTGCTTCTGTCCTGGTTCAAGTATCTCAAAGCTGAATCACTAGGTAGCAAAAGAGTTTCAAACTCACAGAAAATAGCGATTTAGCCAAATGGAAATAATTCCATGTTTCTTAGCTTGTGGGCACTAGGTTTCTTTGTGTATTTCAATGAAAATCTGACAAAATGATTCTCTCTTGTGCCCCTCATGGCTCCCCAAATTTGGTCATCCCAGGATCACGGGTTTTTTTGTTTAGAGCCTATTGGATGTTAACCCTGATTAGGCGAATTTCACTGAAAACGCCTGTTAGTTTTAATTCCTCAATGGTTAATGCTAGAACTTCGAAAATGCAGAAAAGCACTTCAGATCACAAGACCTCACTGTGCTTCTTTCCTGGTTCAAGTATCTCAAAGCTGAATCACTAGGTAAAAAAAGAGTTTCAAACTCACAAAAAACCGTTTTAGCGTACTGGAAATAATTCCATGTTTCTTAGCTTCTGCGCACTAGCTTTCTCTGTGTATTTCAATGAAACTCTGAAAAAATGATTCTCTCATGTGCTCCTCAAGATTCCCCAAGTTTGGTCATCCCACCATCAAGGGTTTTTTTGTTTACAGTCTATTGGATGTTTACCCTGATTAGGCAAAAATGCCTGAAAACGCCTGTGGGTTTAATTCTTAAATGGTTAATGCTATTACTTTAAAAACGTAGAACAACACTTTAGTTCACAAGAGCACACTGTGCTTCTCTCCTGGTTCAAGTATCTCAAAGCTGAATCACTAGGTAGCAAAAGAGTTTCAAACTCACAGAAAAGTGTTTTAGCCAACAGGAAATAATTCCATGTTTCTTAGCTTGTGGGTACTAGGTTTTCTTTGTGTATTTCATTGAAACTCTGACAAATTGATTCTCTCTTGTGCCCCTCATGGCTCCCCAAATTTGGGTCAATCCACCATCACGGGTTTTTTTGTTTAGAGCCTATTGTATGTTTACCCTGATAGGGCGAATTTCACTGAAAATGCCTGTAGTTTAATTCTTCAATGGTTAATGCTAGAACATTGAAAATGCAGAAAAGCACTTCAGATCACAAGAGCACACTGTGCTTCTGTCCTGGTTCAAGTATATCAAAGCTGAATCACTAGGTAGCAAAAGAGTTTCAAACTCACAGAAGAGCAATTTAGCCAACTGGAAATAATTCCATGTTTCTTAGCTTGTGGGTGCTAGGTTTCTTTGTGTATTTCAATGAAACTCTGACAGAATGATTCTCTCTTGTGCCCCTCATGGCTCCCCAAATTTGGTCATCCCACCAATCACGGGTTTTTTGTTTAGAGTTATTGGATGTTTACCCTGATTAGGCGAATTTCACTGAAAACGCCTGTAGATTAATTCCTCAATGGTTAAAGCTAGAACTTTGAAAATGCAGAAAAGCACTTCATATCACAAGAGCACACTGTGCTTCTGTCCTGGTTCAAGTATCTCAAAGCTGAATCACTAGTTAGCAAAAGAGTTTCAAACTCACAGAAAAGCGATTTAGCCAAATGGAAATAATTCCATGTTTCTTAGCTTGTGGGTACTAGGTTTCTTTGTGTATTTCAATGAAACTCTGACATAATGATTCTCTCTTGTGCCCCTCATGGCTCCCCAAATTTGGTCATCCCACCATCACGGGTTTTTTGTTTAGAGCCTATTGGATGTTTACCCTGATTAGGCGAATTTCACTGAAAACGCCTGTAGTTTAATTCCTCTATGGTTAAAGGTAGAACTTTGAAAATTCAGAAAAACACTTCATATCACAAAAAGCACACTGTGCTTCTGTCCTGGTTCAAGTATATCAAAGCTGAATCACAAGGTAGCAAAAGAGTTTCAAACTCACAGAAAAGCGTTTTAAGCCAACTGGAAATAATTCCAAGTTTCTTAGCTTGTGGGTACTAAGGTTTCTTTGTATATTTCAATGAAACTCTGACAAAATGACTCTCTCTTGGCCCCCTCATGGCTCCCCAAATGTGTGGTCAATCCACCATCACGGGTTTTTTTTTTTTTAGAGCCTATTGGATGTTTACCCTGATTAGGCGAATTTCACTGAAAACGCCTGTAGTTTAATTCTTCAATGGTTAATGCTAGAACATTGAAAATGCAGAAAAGCACTTCAGATCAACAGGAGCACACTGTGCTTTTTGTCCTGGTTCAAGTATATCAAAGCTGAATCACTAGGTAGCAAAAGAGTTTCAAACTCACAGAAGAGCAATTTTAGCCAACTGGAAATAATTCCATGTTTCTTAGCTTCTGGGTACTAGGGTTTTTTGTGTATTTCAATGAAACTCTGACAGAATGATTCTCTCTTGTGCCCCTCATGGCTCCCCAAATTTGGTCATCCCACCATCACGGGTTTTTTGTTTAGAGTTATTGGATGTTTACCCTGAGTAGGGGCGAATTTCACTGAAAACGCATGTAGATTAATTCCTCAATGGTTAAAGCTAGAACTT
>JAKELJ010000063.1:144922-186400 GCA_025594165.1 Tamias sibiricus
CAGGGTAAATATCCAATAGGCTCTAAACAAAAAACCCGAGATGGTGAGATGACCAAATTTGGGGAGCCATGAGGGGCACAAGAGAGAATCATTATGTCAGAGTTTCATTGAAATACACAAAGAAACCTAGTACCCACAAGCTAAGAAAATGGAATTATTTCCATTTGGCTAAATCCCTTTTCTGTGAGTTTGAAACTCTTTTGCTACCTAGTGATTCAGCTTTGAGATACTTGAACCAGGACAGAAGCACAGTGTGCTCTTGTGATCTGAAGTGCTTTTCTGCATTTTCAATGTTTCTAGCATTAACCATTGAAGAATTAAACTACAGGCGTTTTCAGTGAAATTCGCCCTATCAAGGTAAACATCCAATAGGCTCTAAACAAAAAACCCGTGATGGTGGATTGACCACATTTGGGGAGCCATGAGGGGCCCAAGAGAGAATCATTTTGTCAGAGTTTCATTGAAATACACAAAGAAACCTAGTACCCACAAGCTAAGAAACATGGAATTATTTCCAGTTGGCTAAAACGCTTTTCTGTGAGTTTGAAACTCTTTTGCTACCTAGTGATTCAGCTTTGAGATACTTGAACCAGGACAGAAGCACAGTGTGCTCTTGTGATATGAAGTGTTTTTCTGCATTTTCAAAGTTCTACCTTTAACCATTGAGGAATTCAACTACAGGCGTTTTCAGTGAAATTCGCCTAATCAGGGTAAACGTCCAATAGGCTCTAAACAAAAAAACCCGAGATGGTGAGATGACCAAATTTGGGGAGCCATGAGGGGCACAAGAGAGAATCATTATGTCAGAGTTTCATTGAAATACACAAAGAAACCTAGTACCCACAAGCTAAGAAACATGGAATTATTTCCATTTGGCTAAATCCCTTTTCTGTGAGTTTGAAACTCTTTGGCTACCTAGTGATTCAGCTTTGAGATACTTGAACCAGGACAGAAGCACAGTATGCTCTTGTGATATGAAGTGCTTTTTTGCATTTTCAAAGTTCTAGCTTTAACCATTGAGGAATTAATCTACAGGCGTTTTCAGTGAAATTCGCCTAATCAGGGTAAACATCCAATAACTCTAAACAAAAAACCCGTGATGGTGGGATGACCAAATTTGGGGAGCCATGAGGGGGCCAAGAGAGAATCATTCTGTCAGAGTTTCATTGAAATACACAAAAAAACCCTAGTACCCAGAAGCTAAGAAACATGGAATTATTTCCAGTTGGCTAAATTGCTTTTCTGTGAGTTTGAAACCCTTTTGCTACCTAGTGATTCAGATTTGAGATACTTGAACCAGGACAGAAGCACAGTGTGCTCTTGTGATCTGAAGTGCTTTTCTGCATTTTCAATGTTCTAGCATTAACCATTGAAGAATTAAACTACAGGCGTTTTCAGTGAAATTCGCCTAATCAGGGTAAACATCCAATAGGCTCTAAAAAAAAAAACCCGTGATGGTGGATTGACCACATTTGGGGAGCCATGAGGGGGCCAAGAGAGAGTCATTTTGTCAGAGTTTCATTGAAATATACAAAGAAACCTAGTACCCCACAAGCTAAGAAACTTGGAATTATTTCCAGTTGGCTAAAAAACGCTTTTCTGTGAGTTTGAAACTCTTTTGCTACCTAGTGAATCAGCTTTGAGATACTTGAACCAGGACAGAAGCACACTGTGCTCTTGTGAACAAAAGTGTTGTTCTGCGTTTTTAAAGTTCTAGCATTAACCATTTAAGAATTAAACTCACAGGCGTTTTCAGGCATTTTCGCCTAATCAGGGTAAACATTCAATAGACTGTAAACAAAACATCCTTGATGGAGGGATGACCAAACTTGGGGAGTCTTGAGGGGCACATGAGAGAATCATTTTTTCAGAGTTTCATTGAAATACAAATAAACCTATTGCCCAGAAGCTAAGAAATATGGAATTATTTCCAGTTCGCTAAAACACTTTTCTGTGAGTTTGAAACTCTTTTGCTACCTAGTGATTCAGCTTTGAGATACTTGAACCAGGACAGAAGCACAGTGTGCTCTTGTGATATGAAGTGTTTTTCTGCATTTTCAAAGTTCTACCTTTAACCATTGAGGAATTAAACTACAGGCGTTTTCAGTGAAATTCGCCTAATCAGGGTAAATATCCAATAGGCTCTAAACAAAAAACCCGAGATGGTGAGATGACCAAATTTGGGGAGCCATGAGGGGCACAAGAGAGAATCATTATGTCAGAGTTTCATTGAAATACACAAAGAAACCTAGTACCCACAAGCTAAGAAAATGGAATTATTTCCATTTGGCTAAATCCCTTTTCTGTGAGTTTGAAACTCTTTTGCTACCTAGTGATTCAGCTTTGAGATACTTGAACCAGGACAGAAGCACAGTGTGCTCTTGTGATCTGAAGTGCTTTTCTGCATTTTCAATGTTCTAGCATTAACCATTGAAGAATTAAACTACAGGCGTTTTTCAGTGAAATTCGCCCTATCAAGGTAAACATCCAATAGGCTCTAAACAAAAAACCCGTGATGGTGGATTGACCACATTTGGGGAGCCATGAGGGGCCCAAGAGAGAATCATTTTGTCAGAGTTTCATTGAAATACACAAAGAAACCTAGTACCCACAAGCTAAGAAACATGGAATTATTTCCAGTTGGCTAAAACACTTTTCTGTGAGTTTGAAACTCTTTTGCTACCTAGTGATTCAGCTTTGAGATACTTGAACCAGGACAGAAGCACAGTGTGCTCTTGTGAACTAAAGTGTTGTTCTGCGTTTTTAAAGTTCTAGCATTAACCATTTAAGAATTAAACCCACAGGCGTTTTCAGGCATTTTTGCCTAATCAGGGTAAACATCCAATAGACTGTAAACAAAAAACCCTTGATGGTGGGATGACCAAACTTGGGGAATCTTGAGGAGCACATGAGAGAATCATTTTTTCAGAGTTTCATTGAAATACACAGAGAAAGCTAGTGCGCAGAAGCTAAGAAACATGGAATTATTTCCAGTTCGCTAAAAAGGTTTTTTGTGCGTTTGAAACTCTTTTTTTACCTAGTGATTCAGCTTTGAGATACTTGAACCAGGAAAGAAGCACAGTGAGCTCTTGTGATCTGAAGTGCTTTTCTGCATTTTCAAAGTTCTAGCATTAACCATTGAGGAATTAAACTAACAGGCGTTTTCAGTGAAATTCGCCTAATCAGGGTTAACATCCAATAGGCTCTAAACAAAAAACCCGTGATCCTGGGATGACCAAATTTGGGGAGCCATGAGGGGCACAAGAGAGAATCATTTTGTCAGATTTTCATTGAAATACACAAAGAAACCTAGTGCCCACAAGCTAAGAAACATGGAATTATTTCCATTTGGCTAAATCGCTATTCTGTGAGTTTTAAACTATTTTGCTTGCTACCTAGTGATTCAGCTTTGAGATACTGGAACCAGGACAGAAGCACAGTGTGCTCTTGTGATCTAAAGTGTTGTTCTGCGTTTTAAAGTTCTAGCATTAACCATTGAGGATTTAAACTAACAGGCGTTTTCAGTGAAATTCGCCTAATCAGGGTAAACATCCAATAGGCTCTAAACAAAAAAACCCGTGATGGTGAGATGACCAAATTTGGGGAGCCATGAGGGGCACAAGAGAGAATCATTATGTCAGAGTTTCATTGAAATACACAAAGAAACCTAGTACCCACAAGCTAAGAAACATGGAATTATTTCCATTTGGCTAAATCGCTATTCTGTGAGTTTGAAACTCTTTTGCTACCTAGTGATTCAGCTTTGAGATACTTGAACCAGGACAGAAGCACAGTGTGCTCTTGTGATATGAAGTGTTTTTCTGCATTTTCAAAGTTCTACCTTTAACCATTGAGGAATTAAACTACAGGCGTTTTCAGTGAAATTCGCCTAATCAGGGTAAACATCCCATAGGCTCTAAACAAAAAACCCGTGATGGTGAGATGACCAAATTTGGGGAGCCATGAGGGACACAAGAGAGAATCATTATGTCAGAGTTTCATTGAAATACACAAAAAGAAACCTAGTACCCACAAGCTAAGAAACATGGAATTATTTCCATTTGGCTAAATCCCTTTTCTGTGAGTTTGAAACTCTTTGGCTACCTAGTGATTCAGCTTTGAGATACTTGAACCAGGACAGAAGCACAGTATGCTCTTGTGATATGAAGTGCTTTTTTGCATTTTCAAAGTTCTAGCTTTAACCATTGAGGAATATTAATCTACAGGAGTTTTCAGTGAAATTCGCCTAATCAGGGTAAACATCCAATAACTCTAAACAAAAAACCCGTGATGGTGGGATGACCAAATTTGGGGAGCCATGAGGGGGCCAAGAGAGAATCATTCTGTCAGAGTTTCATTGAAATACACAAAAAACCCTAGTACCCAGAAGCTAAGAAACATGGAATTATTTCCAGTTGGCTAAATTGCTTTTCTGTGAGTTTGAAACCCTTTTGCTACCTAGTGATTCAGCTTTGAGATACTTGAACCAGGACAGAAGCACAATGTGCTCTTGTGATCTGAAGTGCTTTTCTGCATTTTCAATGTTCTAGCATTAACCATTGAAGAATTAAACTACAGGCGTTTTCAGTGAAATTCGCCTAATCAGGGTAAACATCCAATAGGCTCTAAAAAAAAAACCCGTGATGGTGGATTGACCACATTTGGGGAGCCATGAGGGGGCCAAGAGAGAGTCATTTTGTCAGAGTTTCATTGAAATATACAAAGAAACCTAGTACCCACAAGCTAAGAAACTTGGAATTATTTCCAGTTGGCTAAAACGCTTTTCTGTGAGTTTGAAACTCTTTTGCTACCTAGTGAATCAGCTTTGAGATACTTGAACCAGGACAGAAGCACTCTGTGCTCTTGTGAACAAAAGTGTTGTTCTGCGTTTTTAAAGTTCTAGCATTAACCATTTAAGAATTAAACTCACAGGCGTTTTCAGGCATTTTCGCCTAATCAGGGTAAACATTCAATAGACTGTAAACAAAACATCCTTGATGGAGGGATGACCAAACTTGGGGAGTCTTGAGGGGCACATGAGAGAATCATTTTTTCAGAGTTTCTTTGAAATACAAATAAACCTAGTGCCCAGAAGCTAAGAAACATGGAATTATTTCCAGTTCGCTAAAACACTTTTCTGTGAGTTTGAAACTCTTTTGCTACCTAGTGATTCAGCTTTGAGATACTTGAACCAGGACAGAAGCACAGTGTGCTCTTGTGATCTAAAGTGTTGTTCTGCGTTTTTAAAGTTCTAGCATTAACCATTGAGGATTTAAACTAACAGGCGTTTTCAGTGAAATTCGCCTAATCAGGGTAAACATCCAATAGGCTCTAAACAAAAAACCCGTGAAGGTGAGATGACCAAATTTGGGGAGCCATGAGGGGCACAAGAGAGAATCATTATGTCAGAGTTTCATTGAAATACACAAAGAAACCTAGTACCCACAAGCTAAGAAACATGGAATTATTTCCATTTGGCTAAATCGCTATTCTGAGAGTTTGAAACTCTTTTGCTACCTAGTGATTCAGCTTTGAGATACTTGAACCAGGACAGAAGCACAGTGTGCTCTTGTGATATGAAGTGTTTTTCTGCATTTTCAAAGTTCTACCTTTAACCATTGAGGAATTCAACTACAGGCGTTTTCAGTGAAATTCGCCTAATCAGGGTAAACGTCCAATAAGCTCTAAACAAAAAACCCGAGATGGTGAGATGACCAAATTTGGGGAGCCATGAGGGGCACAAGAGAGAATCATTATGTCAGAGTTTCATTGAAATACACAAAGAAACCTAGTACCCACAAGCTAAGAAACATGGAATTATTTCCATTTGGCTAAATCCCTTTTCTGTGAGTTTGAAACTCTTTGGCTACCTAGTGATTCAGCTTTGAGATACTTGAACCAGGACAGAAGCACAGTATGCTCTTGTGATATGAAGTGCTTTTTTGCATTTTCAAAGTTCTAGCTTTAACCATTGAGGAATTAATCTACAGGCGTTTTCAGTGAAATTCGCCTAATCAGGGTAAACATCCAATAACTCTAAACAAAAAACCCGTGATGGTGGGATGACCAAATTTGGGGAGCCATGAGGGGGCCAAGAGAGAGAATCATTCTGTCAGAGTTTCATTGAAATACACAAAAAACCCTAGTACCCAGAAGCTAAGAAACATGGAATTATTTCCAGTTGGCTAAATTGCTTTTCTGTGAGTTTGAAACCCTTTTGCTACCTAGTGATTCAGATTTGAGATACTTGAACCAGGACAGAAGCACAGTGTGCTCTTGTGATCTGAAGTGCTTTTCTGCATTTTCAATGTTCTAGCATTAACCATTGAAGAATTAAACTACAGGCGTTTTCAGTGAAATTCGCCTAATCAGGGTAAACATCCAATAGGCTCTAAAAAAAAAACCCGTGATGGTGGATTGACCACATTTGGGGAGCCATGAGGGGGCCAAGAGAGAGTCATTTTGTCAGAGTTTCATTGAAATATACAAAGAAACCTAGTACCCACAAGCTAAGAAACTTGGAATTATTTCCAGTTGGCTAAAACGCTTTTCTGTGAGTTTGAAACTCTTTTGCTACCTAGTGAATCAGCTTTGAGATACTTGAACCAGGACAGAAGCACACTGTGCTCTTGTGAACAAAAGTGTTGTTCTGCGTTTTTAAAGTTCTAGCATTAACCATTTAAGAATTAAACTCACAGGCGTTTTCAGGCATTTTCGCCTAATCAGGGTAAACATTCAATAGACTGTAAACAAAACATCCTTGATGGAGGGATGACCAAACTTGGGGAGTCTTGAGGGGCACATGAGAGAATCATTTTTTCAGAGTTTCATTGAAATACAAATAAACCTAGTGCCCAGAAGCTAAGAAATATGGAATTATTTCCAGTTGGCTAAAACACTTTTCTGTGAGTTTGAAACTCTTTTGCTACCTAGTGATTCAGCTTTGAGATACTTGAACCAGGACAGAAGCACAGTGTGCTCTTGTGATATGAAGTGTTTTTTCTGCATTTTCAAAGTTCAACCTTTAGCCATTGAGGAATTAAACTACAGGCGTTTTCAGTGAAATTCGCCTAATCAGGGTAAATATCCAATAGGCTCTAAACAAAAAACACGAGATGGTGAGATGACCAAATTTGGGGAGCCATGAGGGGCACAAGAGAGAGATCATTATGTCAGAGTTTCATTGAAATACACAAAGAAACCTAGTACCCACAAGCTAAGAAAATGGAATTATTTCCATTTGGCTAAATCCCTTTTCTGTGAGTTTGAAACTCTTTTGCTACCTAGTGATTCAGCTTTGAGATACTTGAACCAGGACAGAAGCACAGTGTGCTCTTGTGATCTGAAGTGCTTTTCTGCATTTTCAATGTTCTAGCATTAACCATTGAAGAATTAAACTACAGGCGTTTTCAGTGAAATTCGCCCTATCAAGGTAAACATCCAATAGGCTCTAAACAAAAAACCCGTGATGGTGGATTGACCACATTTGGGGAGCCATGAGGGGCCCAAGAGAGAATCATTTTGTCAGAGTTTCATTGAAATATACAAAGAAACCTAGTACCCACAAGCTAAGAAACTTGGAATTATTTCCAGTTGGCTAAAACGCTTTTCTGTGAGTTTGAAACTCTTTTGCTACCTAGTGAATCAGCTTTGAGATACTTGAACCAGGACAGAAGCACAGTGTGCTCTTGTGAACTAAAGTGTTGTTCTGCGTTTTTAAAGTTCTAGCATTAACCATTTAAGAATTAAACTCACAGGCGTTTTCAGGCATTTTCGCCTAATCAGGGTAAACCTTCAATAGACTGTAAACAAAACATCCTTGATGGAGGGATGACCAAACTTGGGGAGTCTTGAGGGGTACATGAGAGAATCATTTTTTCAGAGTTTCATTGAAATACACAAATAAACCTAGTGCCCAGAAGCTAAGAAACATGGAATTATTTCCAGTTCGCTAAAACACTTTTCTGTGAGTTTGAAACTCTTTTGTTACCTAGTGATTCAGCTATGAGATACTTGAACCAGGAAAGAAGCTCAGTGTGCTCTTGTGATCTGAAGTGCTTTTCTGCATTTTCAAAGTTCTAGCTTTAACCATTGAGTAATTAAACTACAGGAATTTTCAGTGAAATTCGCCTAATCAGGGTAAACATCCAATAGGCTCTAAACAAAAAACCCGTGATGGTGGGATGACCAAATTTGGGGAGCCATGAGGGGCACAAGAGAGAATCATTTTGTCAGAGTTTCATTGAAATACACAAAGAAACCTAGATCCCACTAGCTATGAAATCTGGAATTATTTCCAGTTTGCTAAAATGCTTTTCTGTGAGTTTGAAACTCTTTTCCTACCTAGTGATTCATCTTTGAGATACTTGAACCAGGACAGAAGCACAGTGTGCTCTTGTGATCTGAAGTTCTTTTCTGCATTTTCAAAGTTCTAGCATTAACCATTGAGCAATTAAACTACAGGCGTTTTCAGTGAAATTCGCCTAATCAAGGTAAACATTCAATAGGCTCTAAACAAGTAACCCGTGATGGTGGATTGACCAAATTTGGGGAACCATGAGGGGCACAAAAGAGAATCATTTTGTCAGAGATTCATTGAAATACACAAAGAAACCTCGTACCCAGATGCTAAGAAACATGGAATTATTTTCAGTTGGCTAAATCGCTTTTCTGTGAGTTTGAAATTCTTTTGCTACCTAGTGATTCAGCTTTGAGATACTTGAACCAGGATAGAAGCACAGTGTGCTCTTGTGATCTAAAGTGTTGTTCTGCATTTTCAAAGTTCTACCTTTAACCATTGAGGAATTAAACTACAGGCGTTTTCAGTGAAATTCGCCTAATCAGGGTAAACATCCAATAGGCTCTAAACAAAAAACCCGTGATGGTGAGATGACCAAATTTGGGGAGCCATGAGGGGCACAAGAGAGAATCATTATGTCAGAGTTTCATTGAAATACACAAAGAAACCTAGTACACACAAACTAAGAAACATGGAATTATTTCCATTTGGCTAAATCGCTTTTCTGTGAGTTTGAAACTCTTTTGCTACCTAGTGATTCAGCTTTGAGATACTTGAACCAGGACGGAATCACAGTGTGCTCTTGTGATATGAAGTGCTTTTCTGCATTTTCAAAGTTCTAGCTTTAACCATTGAGGAATTAATCTACATGCGTTTTCAGTGAAATTCGCCTAATCAGGGTAAACATCCAATAACTCTAAACAAAAAACCCGTGATGGTGGGATGACCAAATTTGGGGAGCCATGAGGGGCACGAGAGAGAATCATTCTGTCAGAGTTTCATTGAAATACACAAAAAACCCTAGTACCCAGAAGCTAAGAAACATGGAATTATTTCCAGTTGGCTAAATTGCTCTTCTGTGAGTTTGAAACTCTTTTGCTACCTAGTGATTCAGCTTTGATATACTTGAACCAGGACAAAAGCACAGTGTGCTCCTGTGATCTGAAGTGCTTTTCTGCATTTTCAATGTTCTAGCATTAACCATTGAAGAATTAAACTACAGGCGTTTTCAGTGAAATTCGCCTAATCAGGGTAAACATCCAATAGGCTCTAAAAAAAAAACCCGTGATGGTGGATTGACCACATTTGGGGAGCCATGAGGGGGCCAAGAGAGAGTCATTTTGTCAGAGTTTCATTGAAATATACAAAGAAACCTAGTACCCACAAGCTAAGAAACATGGAATTATTTCCAGTTGGCTAAAACGCTTTTCTGTGAGTTTGAAACTCTTTTGCTACCTTGTGATTCAGCTTTGATATACTTGAACCAGGACAGAAGCACAGTGTGCTCTTGTGAACTAAAGTGTTGTTCTGCATTTTTAAAGTTCTACCATTAACCATTTAAGAATTAAACTCACAGGCGTTTTCAGGCATTTTCGCCTAATCAGGGTAAACATCCAATAGACTGTAAACAAAACACCCTTGATGGAGCGATGACCAAACTTAGGGAGTCTTGAGGGGCACATGAGAGAATCATTTTTTCAGAGTTTCATTGAAATACACAAATAAACCTAGTGCCCAGAAGCTAAGAAACATGGAATTATTTCCATTTGGCTAAATCGCTTTACTGTGAGTTTGAAACTCTTTTGCTACCTAGTGATTCAGCTTTGAGATACTTGAACCAGGACAGAAGCACAGTGTGCTCTTGTGATATGCAGTGCTTTTCTGCATTTAAAAAGTTCTAGCTTTAACCATTGAGGAATTAAACTACAGGTGTTTTCAGTGAAATTCGCCTAATCAGGGTAAACATCCAATAAGCTCTAAACAAAAAACCCGTGATGGTGGGATGACCAAATTTGGGGAGCCATGAGGGGCACAAGAGAGAATCATTTTGTCAGAGTTTCATTGAAATACACAAAGAACCCTAGTACCCAGAAGCTAAGAAACATGGAATTATTTCCAGTTGGCTAAATCGCTTTTCTGTGAGTTTGAAACTCTTTTGCAACCTAGTGATTCAGCTTTGAGATACTTGAACCAGGACAGAAGCACAGTGTGCTCTTGTGATCTGAAGTGCTTTTCTGCATTTTCAATGTTCTAGCATTAACCATTGAAGAATTAAACTACAGGCGTTTTCAGTGAAATTCGCCCTATCAAGGTAAACATCCAATAGGCTCTAAACAAAAAACCCGTGATGGTGGATTGACCACATTTGGGGAGCCATGAGGGGCCCAAGAGAGAATCATTTTGTCAGAGTTTCATTGAAATATACAAAGAAACCTAGTACCCACAAGCTAAGAAACTTGGAATTATTTCCAGTTGGCTAAAACGCTTTTCTGTGAGTTTGAAACTCTTTTGCTACCTAGTGAATCAGCTTTGAGATACTTGAACCAGGACAGAAGCACAGTGTGCTCTTGTGAACTAAAGTGTTGTTCTGCGTTTTTAAAGTTCTAGCATTAACCATTTAAAGAATTAAACTCACAGGCGTTTTCAGGCATTTTCGCCTAATCAGGGTAAACCTTCAATAGACTGTAAACAAAACATCCTTGATGGAGGGATGACCAAACTTGGGGAGTCTTGAGGGGTACATGAGAGAATCATTTTTTCAGAGTTTCATTGAAATACACAAATAAACCTAGTGCCCAGAAGCTAAGAAACATGGAATTATTTCCAGTTCGCTAAAACACTTTTCTGTGAGTTTGAAACTCTTTTGTTACCTAGTGATTCAGCTATGAGATACTTGAACCAGGAAAGAAGCTCAGTGTGCTCTTGTGATCTGAAGTGCTTTTCTGCATTTTCAAAGTTCTAGCTTTAACCATTGAGTAATTAAACTACAGGAATTTTCAGTGAAATTCGCCTAATCAGGGTAAACATCCAATAGGCTCTAAACAAAAAACCCGTGATGGTGGGATGACCAAATTTGGGGAGCCATGAGGGGCACAAGAGAGAATCATTTTGTCAGAGTTTCATTGAAATACACAAAGAAACCTAGATCCCACTAGCTATGAAATCTGGAATTATTTCCAGTTTGCTAAAATGCTTTTCTGTGAGTTTGAAACTCTTTTCCTACCTAGTGATTCATCTTTGAGATACTTGAACCAGGACAGAAGCACAGTGTGCTCTTGTGATCTGAAGTTCTTTTCTGCATTTTCAAAGTTCTAGCATTAACCATTGAGCAATTAAACTACAGGCGTTTTCAGTGAAATTCGCCTAATCAAGGTAAACATTCAATAGGCTCTAAACAAGTAACCCGTGATGGTGGATTGACCAAATTTGGGGAACCATGAGGGGCACAAAAGAGAATCATTTTGTCAGAGATTCATTGAAATACACAAAGAAACCTCGTACCCAGATGCTAAGAAACATGGAATTATTTTCAGTTGGCTAAATCGCTTTTCTGTGAGTTTGAAATTCTTTTGCTACCTAGTGATTCAGCTTTGAGATACTTGAACCAGGATAGAAGCACAGTGTGCTCTTGTGATCTAAAGTGTTGTTCTGCATTTTCAAAGTTCTACCTTTAACCATTGAGGAATTAAACTACAGGCGTTTTCAGTGAAATTCGCCTAATCAGGGTAAACATCCAATAGGCTCTAAACAAAAAACCCGTGATGGTGAGATGACCAAATTTGGGGAGCCATGAGGGGCACAAGAGAGAATCATTATGTCAGAGTTTCATTGAAATACACAAAGAAACCTAGTACACACAAACTAAGAAACATGGAATTATTTCCATTTGGCTAAATCGCTTTTCTGTGAGTTTGAAACTCTTTTGCTACCTAGTGATTCAGCTTTGAGATACTTGAACCAGGACGGAATCACAGTGTGCTCTTGTGATATGAAGTGCTTTTCTGCATTTTCAAAGTTCTAGCTTTAACCATTGAGGAATTAATCTACATGCGTTTTCAGTGAAATTCGCCTAATCAGGGTAAACATCCAATAACTCTAAACAAAAAACCCGTGATGGTGGGATGACCAAATTTGGGGAGCCATGAGGGGCACGAGAGAGAATCATTCTGTCAGAGTTTCATTGAAATACACAAAAAACCCTAGTACCCAGAAGCTAAGAAACATGGAATTATTTCCAGTTGGCTAAATTGCTCTTCTGTGAGTTTGAAACTCTTTTGCTACCTAGTGATTCAGCTTTGATATACTTGAACCAGGACAAAAGCACAGTGTGCTCCTGTGATCTGAAGTGCTTTTCTGCATTTTCAATGTTCTAGCATTAACCATTGAAGAATTAAACTACAGGCGTTTTCAGTGAAATTCGCCTAATCAGGGTAAACATCCAATAGGCTCTAAAAAAAAAAAACCCGTGATGGTGGATTGACCACATTTGGGGAGCCATGAGGGGGCCAAGAGAGAGTCATTTTGTCAGAGTTTCATTGAAATATACAAAGAAACCTAGTACCCACAAGCTAAGAAACATGGAATTATTTCCAGTTGGCTAAAACGCTTTTCTGTGAGTTTGAAACTCTTTTGCTACCTTGTGATTCAGCTTTGATATACTTGAACCAGGACAGAAGCACAGTGTGCTCTTGTGAACTAAAGTGTTGTTCTGCATTTTTAAAGTTCTACCATTAACCATTTAAGAATTAAACTCACAGGCGTTTTCAGGCATTTTCGCCTAATCAGGGTAAACATCCAATAGACTGTAAACAAAACACCCTTGATGGAGCGATGACCAAACTTAGGGAGTCTTGAGGGGCACATGAGAGAATCATTTTTTCAGAGTTTCATTGAAATACACAAATAAACCTAGTGCCCAGAAGCTAAGAAACATGGAATTATTTCCATTTGGCTAAATCGCTTTACTGTGAGTTTGAAACTCTTTTGCTACCTAGTGATTCAGCTTTGAGATACTTGAACCAGGACAGAAGCACAGTGTGCTCTTGTGATATGCAGTGCTTTTCTGCATTTAAAAAGTTCTAGCTTTAACCATTGAGGAATTAAACTACAGGTGTTTTCAGTGAAATTCGCCTAATCAGGGTAAACATCCAATAAGCTCTAAACAAAAAACCCGTGATGGTGGGATGACCAAATTTGGGGAGCCATGAGGGGCACAAGAGAGAATCATTTTGTCAGAGTTTCATTGAAATACACAAAGAACCCTAGTACCCAGAAGCTAAGAAACATGGAATTATTTCCAGTTGGCTAAATCGCTTTTCTGTGAGTTTGAAACTCTTTTGCAACCTAGTGATTCAGCTTTGAGATACTTGAACCAGGACAGAAGCACAGTGTGCTCTTGTGATCTGAAGTGCTTTTCTGCATTTTCAATGTTCTAGCATTAACCATTGAAGAATTAAACTACAGGCGTTTTCAGTGAAATTCGCCCTAATCAAGGTAAACATCCAATAGGCTCTAAACAAAAAACCCGTGATGGTGGATTGACCACATTTGGGGAGCCATGAGGGGCCCAAGAGAGAATCATTTTGTCAGAGTTTCATTGAAATATACAAAGAAACCTAGTACCCACAAGCTAAGAAACTTGGAATTATTTCCAGTTGGCTAAAACGCTTTTCTGTGAGTTTGAAACTCTTTTGCTACCTAGTGAATCAGCTTTGAGATACTTGAACCAGGACAGAAGCACAGTGTGCTCTTGTGAACTAAAGTGTTGTTCTGCGTTTTTAAAGTTCTAGCATTAACCATTTAAGAATTAAACTCACAGGCGTTTTCAGGCATTTTCGCCTAATCAGGGTAAACCTTCAATAGACTGTAAACAAAACATCCTTGATGGAGGGATGACCAAACTTGGGGAGTCTTGAGGGGTACATGAGAGAATCATTTTTTCAGAGTTTCATTGAAATACACAAATAAACCTAGTGCCCAGAAGCTAAGAAACATGGAATTATTTCCAGTTCGCTAAAACACTTTTCTGTGAGTTTGAAACTCTTTTGTTACCTAGTGATTCAGCTATGAGATACTTGAACCAGGAAAGAAGCTCAGTGTGCTCTTGTGATCTGAAGTGCTTTTCTGCATTTTCAAAGTTCTAGCTTTAACCATTGAGTAATTAAACTACAGGAATTTTCAGTGAAATTCGCCTAATCAGGGTAAACATCCAATAGGCTCTAAACAAAAAACCCGTGATGGTGGGATGACCAAATTTGGGGAGCCATGAGGGGCACAAGAGAGAATCATTTTGTCAGAGTTTCATTGAAATACACAAAGAAACCTAGATCCCACTAGCTATGAAATCTGGAATTATTTCCAGTTTGCTAAAATGCTTTTCTGTGAGTTTGAAACTCTTTTCCTACCTAGTGATTCATCTTTGAGATACTTGAACCAGGACAGAAGCACAGTGTGCTCTTGTGATCTGAAGTTCTTTTCTGCATTTTCAAAGTTCTAGCATTAACCATTGAGCAATTAAACTACAGGCGTTTTCAGTGAAATTCGCCTAATCAAGGTAAACATTCAATAGGCTCTAAACAAGTAACCCGTGATGGTGGATTGACCAAATTTGGGGAACCATGAGGGGCACAAAAGAGAATCATTTTGTCAGAGATTCATTGAAATACACAAAGAAACCTCGTACCCAGATGCTAAGAAACATGGAATTATTTTCAGTTGGCTAAATCGCTTTTCTGTGAGTTTGAAATTCTTTTGCTACCTAGTGATTCAGCTTTGAGATACTTGAACCAGGATAGAAGCACAGTGTGCTCTTGTGATCTAAAGTGTTGTTCTGCATTTTCAAAGTTCTACCTTTAACCATTGAGGAATTAAACTACAGGCGTTTTCAGTGAAATTCGCCTAATCAGGGTAAACATCCAATAGGCTCTAAACAAAAAACCCGTGATGGTGAGATGACCAAATTTGGGGAGCCATGAGGGGCACAAGAGAGAATCATTATGTCAGAGTTTCATTGAAATACACAAAGAAACCTAGTACACACAAACTAAGAAACATGGAATTATTTCCATTTGGCTAAATCGCTTTTCTGTGAGTTTGAAACTCTTTTGCTACCTAGTGATTCAGCTTTGAGATACTTGAACCAGGACGGAATCACAGTGTGCTCTTGTGATATGAAGTGCTTTTCTGCATTTTCAAAGTTCTAGCTTTAACCATTGAGGAATTAATCTACATGCGTTTTCAGTGAAATTCGCCTAATCAGGGTAAACATCCAATAACTCTAAACAAAAAACCCGTGATGGTGGGATGACCAAATTTGGGGAGCCATGAGGGGCACGAGAGAGAATCATTCTGTCAGAGTTTCATTGAAATACACAAAAAACCCTAGTACCCAGAAGCTAAGAAACATGGAATTATTTCCAGTTGGCTAAATTGCTCTTCTGTGAGTTTGAAACTCTTTTGCTACCTAGTGATTCAGCTTTGATATACTTGAACCAGGACAAAAGCACAGTGTGCTCCTGTGATCTGAAGTGCTTTTCTGCATTTTCAATGTTCTAGCATTAACCATTGAAGAATTAAACTACAGGCGTTTTCAGTGAAATTCGCCTAATCAGGGTAAACATCCAATAGGCTCTAAAAAAAAAAAAACCCGTGATGGTGGATTGACCACATTTGGGGAGCCATGAGGGGGCCAAGAGAGAGTCATTTTGTCAGAGTTTCATTGAAATATACAAATAAACCTAGTGCCCAGAAGCTAAGAAACATGGAATTATTTCCAGTTCGCTAAAACACTTTTCTGTGAGTTTGAAACTCTTTTGTTACCTAGTGATTCACCTATGAGATATTTGAACCAGGAAAGAAGGTCAGTGTGCTCTTGTGATCTGAAGTGCTTTTCTGCATTTTCAAAGTTCTAGCTTTAACCATTGAGGAATTAATCTACAGGAATTTTCAGTGAAATTCGCCTAATCAGGGTAAACATCCAATAGGCTCTAAACAAAAAACCCGTGATGGTGGGATTACCAAATTTGGGGAGCCATGAGGGGCACAAGAGAGAATCATTTTGTCAGAGTTTCATTGAAATACACAAAGAAACCTAGAACACACAAGCTATGAAACCTGGAATTATTTCCAGTTCGCTAAAATGCTTTTCTGTGAGTTTGAAACTCTTTTGCTACCTAGTGATTCATCTTTTTATACTTGAACCAGGACAGAAGCACAGTGTGCTCTTGTGATCTGAAGTTCTTTTCTGCATTTTCAAAGTTCTAGCATTAACCATTCAGCAATTAAACTACAGGCGTTTTCAGTGAAATTCGCCTAATCAAGGTAAACATCCAATAGGCTCTAAACAAGTAACCCGTGATGGTGGATTGACCAAATTTGGTGAGCCATGAGGGGCAAAAAAGAGAATCATTTTGTCAGAGATTCATTGAAATACACAAAGAAACCTCGTACCCAGATGCTAAGAAACATGGAATTATTTTCAGTTGGCTAAATCGCTTTTCTGTGAGTTTGAAACTCTTTTGCTACCTAGTGATTCAGCTTTGAGATACTTGAACCAGGATAGAAGCACAGTGTGCTCTTGTGATCTAAAGTGTTGTTCTGCATTTTTAAAGTTCTAGCATTAACCATTGAGGATTTAAACTAACAGGCGTTTTCAGTGAAATTCGCCTAATCAGGGTAAACATCCAATAGGCTCTAAACAAAAAACCCGTGATGGTGAGATGACCAAATTTGGGGAGCCATGAGGGGCACAAGAGAGAATCATTATGTCAGAGTTTCATTGAAATACACAAAGAAACCTAGTACCCACAAGCTAAGAAACATGTAATTATTTCCATTTGGCTAAATCGCTTTTCTGTGAGTTTGAAACTCTTTTGCTACCTAGTGATTCAGCTTTGAGATACTTGAACCAGGACAGAAGCACAGTGTGCTCTTGTGATATGAAGTGTTTTTCTGCATTTTCAAAGTTCTACCTTTAACCATTGAGGAATTAAACTACAGGCGTTTTCAGTGAAATTCGCCTAATCAGGGTAAACATCCAATAGGCTCTAAACAAAAAACCCGTGATGGTGAGATGACCAAATTTGGGGAGCCATGAGGGGCACAAGAGAGAATCATTCTGTCAGAGTTTCATTGAAATACACAAAAAACCCTAGTACCCAGAAGCTAAGAAACATGGAATTATTTCCAGTTGGCTAAATTGCTCTTCTGTGAGTTTGAAATTCTTTTGCTACCTAGTGATTCAGCTTTGATATACTTGAACCAGGACAAAAGCACAGTGTGCTCCTGTGATCTGAAGTGCTTTTCTGCATTTTCAATGTTCTAGCATTAACCATTGAAGAATTAAACTACAGGCGTTTTCAGTGAAATTCGCCTAATCAGGGTAAACATCCTATAGGCTCTAAAAAAAAAACCCGTGATGGTGGATTGACCACATTTGGGGAGCCATGAGGGGGCCAAGAGAGAGTCATTTTGTCAGAGTTTCATTGAAATATACAAAGAAACCTAGTACCCACAAGCTAAGAAACATGGAATTATTTCCAGTTGGCTAAAACGCTTTTCTGTGAGTTTGAAACTCTTTTGCTACCTTGTGATTCAGCTTTGATATACGTGAACCAGGACAGAAGCACAGTGTGCTCTTGTGAACTAAAGTGTTGTTCTGCATTTTTAAAGTTCTACCATTAACCATTTAAGAATTAAACTCACAGGCGTTTTCAGGCATTTTCGCCTAATCAGGGTAAACATCCAATAGACTGTAAACAAAACACCCTTGATGGAGCGATGACCAAACTTAGGGAGTCTTGAGGGGCACATGAGAGAATCATTTTTTCAGAGTTTCATTGAAATACACAAATAAACCTAGTGCCCAGAAGCTAAGAAACATGGAATTATTTCCATTTGGCTAAATCGCTTTACTGTGAGTTTGAAATTCTTTTGCTACCTAGTGATTCAGCTTTGAGATACTTGAACCAGGACAGAAGCACAGTGTGCTCTTGTGATATGAAGTGCTTTTCTGCATTTAAAAAGTTCTAGCTTTAACCATTGAGGAATTAAACTACAGGTGTTTTCAGTGAAATTCGCCTAATCAGGGTAAACATCCAATAAGCTCTAAACAAAAAACCCGTGATGGTGGGATGACCAAATTTGGGGAGCCATGAGGGGCACAAGAGAGAATCATTTTGTCAGAGTTTCATTGAAATACACAAAGAACCCTAGTACCCAGAAGCTAAGAAACATGAATTATTTCCAGTTGGCTAAATCGCTTTTCTGTGAGTTTGAAACTCTTTTGCAACCTAGTGATTCAGCTTTGAGATACTTGAACCAGGACAGAAGCACAGTGTGCTCTTGTGATCTGAAGTGCTTTTCTGCATTTTCAATGTTCTAGCATTAACCATTGAAGAATTAAACTACAGGCATTTTCAGTGAAATTCGCCCTATCAGGGTAAATATCCAATAGGCTCTAAACAAAAAACCCGAGATGGTGGATTGACCACATTTGGGGAGCTATGAGAGGCCCAAAAGAGAATCATTTTGTCAGAGTTTCATTGAAATACACAAAGAAACCTAGTACCCACAAGCTAAGAAACATGGAATTGTTTCCAGTTGGCTAAAACGCTTTTCTGTGAGTTTGAAACTCTTTTGCTACCTAGTGATTCATCTTTGAGATACTTGAACCAGGACAGAAGCACAGTGTGCTCTTTTGAACTAAAGTGTTGTTCTGCGTTTTTAAAGTTCTAGCATTAACCATTTAAGAATTAAACTCACAGGCGTTTTCAGGCATTTTCGCCTAATCAGGGTAAACATCCAATAGACTGTAAACAAAACATCCTTGATGGAGGGATGACCAAACTTGGGGAGTCTTGAGGGGCACATGAGAGAATCATTTTTTTCAGAGTTTCATTGAAATACACAAATAAACCTAGTGCCCAGAAGCTAAGAAACATGGAATTATTTCCAGTTCGCTAAAACACTTTTCTGTGAGTTTGAAACTCTTTTGTTACCTAGTGATTCACCTATGAGATATTTGAACCAGGAAAGAAGCTCAGTGTGCTCTTGTGATCTGAAGTGCTTTTCTGCATTTTCAAAGTTCTAGCTTTAACCATTGAGGAATTAAACTACAGGAATTTTCAGTGAAATTCGCCTAATCAGGGTAAACATCCAATAGGCTCTAAACAAAAAACCCGTGATGGTGGGATTACCAAATTTGGGGAGCCATGAGGGGCACAAGAGAGAATCATTTTGTCAGAGTTTCATTGAAATACACAAAGAAACCTAGAACCCACAAGCTATGAAACCTGGAATTATTTCCAGTTCGCTAAAATGCTTTTCTGTGAGTTTGAAACTCTTTTGCTACCTAGTGATTCATCTTTGAGATACTTGAACCAGGACAGAAGCACAGTGTGCTCTTGTGATCTGAAGTTCTTTTCTGCATTTTCAAAGTTCTAGCATTAACCATTGAGCAATTAAACTACAGGCGTTTTCAGTGAAATTCGCCTAATCAAGGTAAACATCCAATAGGCTCTAAACAAGTAACCCGTGATGGTGGATTGACCAAATTTGGGGAGCCATGAGGGGCAAAAAAGAGAATCATTTTGTCAGAGATTCATTGAAATACACAAAGAAACCTCGTACCCAGATGCTAAGAAACATGGAATTATTTTCAGTTGGCTAAATCGCTTTTCTGTGAGTTTGAAACTCTTTTGCTACCTAGTGATTCAGCTTTGAGATACTTGAACCAAGATAGAAGCACAGTGTGCTCTTGTGATCTAAAGTGTTGTTCTGCGTTTTTAAAGTTCTAGCATTAACCATTGAGGATTTAAAACTAACAGGCGTTTTCAGTGAAATTCGCCTAATCAGGGTAAACATCCAATAGGCTCTAAACAAAAAACCCGTGATGGTGAGATGACCAAATTTGGGGAGCCATGAGGGGCACAAGAGAGAATCATTATGTCAGAGTTTCATTGAAATACACAAAGAAACCTAGTACCCACAAGCTAAGAAACATGTAATTATTTCCATTTGGCTAAATCGCTTTTCTGTGAGTTTGAAACTCTTTTGCTACCTAGTGATTCAGCTTTGAGATACTTGAACCAGGACAGAAGCACAGTGTGCTCTTGTGATATGAAGTGTTTTTCTGCATTTTCAAAGTTCTACCTTTAACCATTGAGGAATTAAACTACAGGCGTTTTCAGTGAAATTCGCCTAATCAGGGTAAACATCCAATAGGCTCTAAACAAAAAACCCGTGATGGTGAGATGACCAAATTTGGGGAGCCATGAGGGGCACAAGAGAGAATCATTATGTCAGAGTTTCATTGAAATACACAAAGAAACCTAGTACCCACAAACTAAGAAACATGGAATTATTTCCATTTGGCTAAATCGCTTTTCTGTGAGTTTGAAACTCTTTTGCTACCTAGTGATTCAGCTTTGAGATACTTGAACCAGGACAGAATCACAGTGTGCTCTTGTGATATGAAGTGCTTTTCTGCATTTTCAAAGTTCTAGCTTTAACCATTGAGGAATTAATCTACATGCGTTTTCAGTGAAATTCGCCTAATCAGGGTAAACATCCAATAACTCTAAACAAAAAACCCGTGATGGTGGGATGACCAAATTTGGGGAGCCATGAGGGGCACAAGAGAGAATCATTCTGTCAGAGTTTCATTGAAATACACAAAAAACCCTAGTACCCAGAAGGTAAGAAACAAGGAATTATTTCCAGTTGGCTAAATTGCTCTTCTGTGAGTTTGAAACTCTTTTGCTACCTAGTGATTCAGCTTTGATATACTTGAACCAGGACAAAAGCACAGTGTGCTCCTGTGATCTGAAGTGCTTTTCTGCATTTTCAATGTTCTAGCATTAACCATTGAAGAATTAAACTACAGGCGTTTTCAGTGAAATTCGCCTAATCAGGGTAAACATCCAATAGGCTCTAAAAAAAAAAACCCGTGATGGTGGATTGACCACATTTGGGGAGCCATGAGGGGGCCAAGAGAGAGTCATTTTGTCAGAGTTTCATTGAAATATACAAAGAAACCTAGTACCCACAAGCTAAGAAACATGGAATTATTTCCAGTTGGCTAAAACGCTTTTCTGTGAGTTTGAAACTCTTTTGCTACCTTGTGATTCAGCTTTGATATACTTGAACCAGGACAGAAGCACAGTGTGCTCTTGTGAACTAAAGTGTTGTTCTGCATTTTTAAAGTTCTACCATTAACCATTTAAGAATTAAACTCACAGGCGTTTTCAGGCATTTTCGCCTAATCAGGGTAAACATCCAATAGACTGTAAACAAAACACCCTTGATGGAGCGATGACCAAACTTAGGGAGTCTTGAGGGGCACATGAGAGAATCATTTTTTCAGAGTTTCATTGAAATACACAAATAAACCTAGTGCCCAGAAGCTAAGAAACATGGAATTATTTCCAGTTCGCTAAAACACTTTTCTGTGAGTTTGAAACTCTTTTGCTACCTAGTGATTCAGCTTTGAGATACTTGAACCAGGACAGAAGCACAGTGTGCTCTTGTGATATGAAGTGTTTTTCTGCATTTTCAAAGTTCTACCTGTAACCATTGAGGAATTAAACTACAGGCGTTTTCAGTGAAATTCGCCTAATCAGGGTAAATATCCAATAGGCTCTAAACAAAAAACCCGAGATGGTGAGATGACCAAATTTGGGGAGCCATGAGGGGCACAAGAGAGAATCATTATGTCAGAGTTTCATTGAAATACACAAAGAAACCTAGTACCCACAAGCTAAGAAAATGGAATTATTTCCATTTGGCTAAATCCCTTTTCTGGGAGTTTGAAACTCTTTTGCTACCTAGTGATTCAGCTTTGAGATACTTGAACCAGGACAGAAGCACAGTGTGCTCTGGTGATATGAAGTGCTTTTCTGCATTTAAAAAGTTCTAGCTTTAACCATTGAGGAATTAAACTACAGGTGTTTTCAGTGAAATTCGCCTAATCAGGGTAAACATCCAATAGGCTCTAAACAAAAAAACCCTTGATGGTGGGATGACCAAATTTGGGGAGCCATGAGGGGCACAAGAGAGAATCATTTTGTCAGAGTTTCATTGAAATACACAAAGAACCCTAGTACCCAGAAGCTAAGAAACATGGAATTATTTCCATTTGGCTAAATCTTTTTTCTGTGAGTTTGAAACTCTTTTGCAACCTAGTGATTCAGCTTTGAGATACTTGAACCAGGACAGAAGCACAGTGTGCTCTTGTGATCTGAAGTGCTTTTCTGCATTTTCAATGTTCTAGCATTAACCATTGAAGAATTAAACTACAGGCGTTTTCAGTGAAATTCGCCCTATCAGGGTAAACATCCAATAGGCTCTAAACAAAAAACCCGTGATGGTGGATTGACCACATTTGGGGAGCCAAGAGAGGCCCAAAAGAGAATCATTTTGTCAGAGTTTCATTGAAATACACAAATAAACCTAGTGCCCAGAAGCTAAGAAACATGGAATTATTTCCAGTTCGCTAAAACACTTTTCTGTGAGTTTGAAACTCTTTTGTTACCTAGTGATTCACCTATGAGATACTTGAACCAGGAAAGAAGCTCAGTGTGCTCTTGTGATCTGAAGTGCTTTTCTGCATTTTCAAAGTTCTAGCTTTAACCATTGAGGAATTAAACTACAGGAATTTTCAGTGAAATTCGCCTAATCAGGGTAAACATCAAATAGGCTCTAAACAAAAAACCCGTGATGGTGGGATGACCAAATGGGGAGCCATGAGGGGCACAAGAGAGAATCATTTTGTCAGAGTTTCATTGAAATACACAAAGAAACCTCGTACCCAGATGCTAAGAAACATGGAATTATTTTCAGTTGGCTAAATCGCTTTTCTGTGAGTTTGAAACTCTTTTGCTACCTAGTGATTCAGCTTTGAGATACTTGAACCAGGATAGAAGCACAGTGTGCTCTTGTGATCTAAAGTGTTGTTCTGCGTTTTTAAAGTTCTAGCATTAACCATTGAGGATTTAAACTAACAGGCGTTTTCAGTGAAATTCGCCTAATCAGGGTAAACATCCAATAGGCTCTAAACAAAAAACCCGTGATGGTGAGATGACCAAATTTGGGGAGCCATGAGGGGCACAAGAGAGAATCATTATGTCAGAGTTTCATTGAAATACACAAAGAAACCTAGTACCCACAAGCTAAGAAACATGGAATTATTTCCATTTGGCTAAATCGCTTTTCTGTGAGTTTGAAACTCTTTTGCTACCTAGTGATTCAGCTTTGAGATACTTGAACCAGGACAGAAGCACAGTTTGCTCTTGTGATATGAAGTGTTCTTCTGCATTTTCAAAGTTCTACCTTTAACCATTGAGGAATTAAACTACAGGCGTTTTCAGTGAAATTCGCCTAATCAGGGTAAACATCCAATAGGCTCTAAAAAAAAAACCCGTGATGGTGGATTGACCACATTTGGGGAGCCATGAGGGGGCCAAGAGAGAGTCATTTTGTCAGAGTTTCATTGAAATATACAAAGAAACCTAGTACCCACAAGCTAAGAAACTTGGAATTATTTCCAGTTGGCTAAAACGCTTTTCTGTGAGTTTGAAACTCTTTTGCTACCTAGTGAATCAGCTTTGAGATACTTGAACCAGGACAGAAGCACACTGTGCTCTTGTGAACAAAAGTGTTGTTCTGCGTTTTTAAAGTTCTAGCATTAACCATTTAAGAATTAAACTCACAGGCGTTTTCAGGCATTTTCGCCTAATCAGGGTAAACATTCAATAGACTGTAAACAAAACATCCTTGATGGAGGGATGACCAAACTTGGGGAGTCTTGAGGGGCACATGAGAGAATCATTTTTTCAGAGTTTCATTGAAATACAAATAAACCTAGTGCCCAGAAGCTAAGAAACATGGAATTATTTCCAGTTCGCTAAAACACTTTTCTGTGAGTTTGAAACTCTTTTGCTACCTAGTGATTCAGCTTTGAGATACTTGAACCAGGACAGAAGCACAGTGTGCTCTTGTGATATGAAGTGTTTTTCTGCATTTTCAAAGTTCTACCTTTAACCATTGAGGAATTAAACTACAGGCGTTTTCAGTGAAATTCGCCTAATCAGGGTAAATATCCAATAGGCTCTAAACAAAAAACCCGAGATGGTGAGATGACCAAATTTGGGGAGCCATGAGGGGCACAAGAGAGAATCATTATGTCAGAGTTTCATTGAAATACACAAAGAAACCTAGTACCCACAAGCTAAGAAAATGGAATTATTTCCATTTGGCTAAATCCCTTTTCTGGGAGTTTGAAACTCTTTTGCTACCTAGTGATTCAGCTTTGAGATACTTGAACCAGGACAGAAGCACAGTGTGCTCTTGTGATCTGAAGTGTTTTTCTGCATTTTCAATGTTCTAGCATTAACCATTGAAGAATTAAACTACAGGCGTTTTCAGTGAAATTCGCCCTATCAAGGTAAACATCCAATAGGCTCTAAACAAAAAACCCGTGATGGTGGATTGACCACATTTGGGGAGCCATGAGGGTCCCGAGAGAGAATCATTTTGTCAGAGTTTCATTGAAATACACAAAGAAACCTAGTACCCACAAGCTAAGAAACATGGAATTATTTCCAGTTGGCTAAAACGCTTTTCTGTGAGTTTGAAACTCTTTTGCTACCTAGTGATTCAGCTTTGAGATACTTGAACCAGGACAGAAGCACAGTGTGCTCTTGTGAACTAAAGTGTTGTTCTGCGTTTTTAAAGTTGTAGCATTAACCATTTAAGAATTAAACTCACAGGCGTTTTCAGGCATTTTCGCCTAATCAGGGTAAACCTTCAATAGACTGTAAACAAAACATCCTTGATGGAGGGATGACCAAACTTGGGGAGTCATGAGGGGCACATGAGAGAATCATTTTTTCAGAGTTTCATTGAAATACACAAATAAACCTAGTGCCCAGAAGCTAAGAAACATGGAATTATTTCCAGTTCGCTAAAACACTTTTCTGTGAGTTTGAAACTGTTTTGTTACCTAGTGATTCAGCTATGAGATACTTGAACCAGGAAAGAAGCTCAGTGTGCTCTTGTGATCTGAAGTGCTTTTCTGCATTTTCAAAGTTCTAGCTTTAACCATTGAGTAATTAAACTACAGGAATTTTCAGTGAAATTCGCCTAATCAGGGTAAACATCCAATAGGCTCTAAACAAAAAAACCGTGATGGTGGGATGACCAAATTTGGGGAGCCATGAGGGGCACAAGAGAGAGAATCATTTTGTCAGAGTTTCATTGAAATACACAAAGAAACCTAGATCCCACTAGCTATGAAATCTGGAATTATTTCCAGTTTGCTAAAATGCTTTTCTGTGAGTTTGAAACTCTTTTGCTACCTAGTGATTCATCTTTGAGATACTTGAACCAGGAAAGAAGCTCAGTGTGCTCTTGTGATCTGAAGTTCTTTTCTGCATTTTCAAAGTTCTAGCATTAACCATTGAGCAATTAAACTACAGGCGTTTTCAGTGAAATTCGCCTAATCAAGGTAAACATTCAATAGGCTCTAAACAAGTAACCCGTGATGGTGGATTGACCAAATTTGGGGAACCATGAGGGGCACAAAAGAGAATCATTTTGTCAGAGATTCATTGAAATACACAAAGAAACCTCGTACCCAGATGCTAAGAAACATGGAATTATTTTCAGTTGGCTAAATCGCTTTTCTGTGAGTTTGAAACTCTTTTGCTACCTAGTGATTCAGCTTTGAGATACTTGAACCAGGATAGAAGCACAGTGTGCTCTTGTGATCTAAAGTGTTGTTCTGCGTTTTTAAAGTTCTAGCATTAACCATTGAGGATTTAAACTAACAGGCGTTTTCAGTGAAATTCGCCTAATCAGGGTAAACATCCAATAGGCTCTAAACAAAAAACCCGTGATGGTGAGATGACCAAATTTGGGGAGCCATGAGGGGCACAAGAGAGAATCATTATGTCAGAGTTTCATTGAAATACACAAAGAAACCTAGTACCCACAAGCTAAGAAACATGTAATTATTTCCATTTGGCTAAATCGCTTTTCTGTGAGTTTGAAACTCTTTTGCTACCTAGTGATTCAGCTTTGAGATACTTGAACCAGGACAGAAGCACAGTGTGCTCTTGTGATATGAAGTGTTTTTCTGCATTTTCAAAGTTCTACCTTTAACCATTGAGGAATTAAACTACAGGCGTTTTCAGTGAAATTCGCCTAATCAGGGTAAATATCCAATAGGCTCTAAACAAAAAACCCGTGATGGTGAGATGACCAAATTTGGGGAGCCATGAGGGGCACAAGAGAGAATCATTATGTCAGAGTTTCATTGAAATACACAAAGAAACCTAGTACCCACAAACTAAGAAACATGGAATTATTTCCATTTGGCTAAATCGCTTTTCTGTGAGTTTGAAACTCTTTTGCTACCTAGTGATTCAGCTTTGAGATACTTGAACCAGGACAGAATCACAGTGTGCTCTTGTGATATGAAGTGCTTTTCTGCATTTTCAAAGTTCTAGCTTTAACCATTGAGGAATTAATCTACATGCGTTTTCAGTGAAATTCGCCTAATCAGGGTAAATATCCAATAACTCTAAACAAAAAACCCGTGATGGTGGGATGACCAAATTTGGGGAGCCATGAGGGGCACAAGAGAGAATCATTCTGTCAGAGTTTCATTGAAATACACAAAAAAACCCTAGTACCCAGAAGCTAAGAAACATGGAATTATTTCCAGTTGGCTAAATTGCTCTTCTGTGAGTTTGAAACTCTTTTGCTACCTAGTGATTCAGCTTTGATATACTTGAACCAGGACAAAAGCACAGTGTGCTCCTGTGATCTGAAGTGCTTTTCTGCATTTTCAATGTTCTAGCATTAACCATTGAAGAATTAAACTACAGGCGTTTTCAGTGAAATTCGCCTAATCAGGGTAAACATCCAATAGGCTCTAAAAAAAAAAAACCCGTGATGGTGGATTGACCACATTTGGGGAGCCATGAGGGGGCCAAGAGAGAGTCATTTTGTCAGAGTTTCATTGAAATATACAAAGAAACCTAGTACCCACAAGCTAAGAAACATGGAATTATTTCCAGTTGGCTAAAACGCTTTTCTGTGAGTTTGAAACTCTTTTGCTACCTTGTGATTCAGCTTTGATATACTTGAACCAGGACAGAAGCACAGTGTGCTCTTGTGAACTAAAGTGTTGTTCTGCATTTTTAAAGTTCTACCATTAACCATTTAAGAATTAAACTCACAGGCGTTTTCAGGCATTTTCGCCTAATCAGGGTAAACATCCAATAGACTGTAAACAAAACACCCTTGATGGAGCGATGACCAAACTTAGGGAGTCTTGAGGGGCACATGAGAGAATCATTTTTTCAGAGTTTCATTGAAATACACAAATAAACCTAGTGCCCAGAAGCTAAGAAACATGGAATTATTTCCATTTGGCTAAATCGCTTTACTGTGAGTTTGAAACTCTTTTGCTACCTAGTGATTCAGCTTTGAGATACTTGAACCAGGACAGAAGCAAAGTGTGCTCTTGTGATATGAAGTGCTTTTCTGCATTTAAAAAGTTCTAGCTTTAACCATTGAGGAATTAAACTACAGGTGTTTTCAGTGAAATTCGCCTAATCAGGGTAAACATCCAATAGGCTCTAAACAAAAAACCCGTGATGGTGGGATGACCAAATTTGGGGAGCCATGAGGGGCACAAGAGAGAATCATTTTGTCAGAGTTTCATTGAAATACACAAAGAACCCTAGTACCCAGAAGCTAAGAAACATGGAATTATTTCCAGTTGGCTAAATCGCTTTTCTGTGAGTTTGAAACTCTTTTGCAACCTAGTGATTCAGCTTTGAGATACTTGAACCAGAACAGAAGCACAGTGTGCTCTTGTGATCTGAAGTGGTTTTCTGCATTTTCAATGTTCTAGCATTAACCATTGAGGAATTAAACTACAGGAATTTTCAGTGAAATTCGCCTAATCAGGGTAAACATCCAATAGGCTCTAAACAAAAAACCCGTGATGGTGGGATTACCAAATTTGGGGAGCCATGAGGGGCACAAGAGAGAATCATTTTGTCAGAGTTTCATTGAAATACACAAAGAAACCTAGAACCCACAAGCTATGAAACCTGGAATTATTTCCAGTTCGCTAAAATGCTTTTCTGTGAGTTTGAAACTCTTTTGCTACCTAGTGATTCATCTTTGAGATACTTGAACCAGGACAGAAGCACAGTGTGCTCTTGTGATCTGAAGTTCTTTTCTGCATTTTCAAAGTTCTAACATTAACCATTGAGCAATTAAACTACAGGCGTTTTCAGTGAAATTCGCCTAATCAAGGTAAACATCCAATAGGCTCTAAACAAGTAACCCGTGATGGTGGATTGACCAAATTTGGGGAGCCATGAGGGGCAAAAAAGAGAATCATTTTGTCAGAGATTCATTGAAATACACAAAGAAACCTCGTACCCAGATGCTAAGAAACATGGAATTATTTTCAGTTGGCTAAATCGCTTTTCTGTGAGTTTGAAACTCTTTTGCTACCTAGTGATTCAGCTTTGAGATACTTGAACCAGGATAGAAGCACAGTGTGCTCTTGTGATCTAAAGTGTTGTTCTGCGTTTTTAAAGTTCTAGCATTAACCATTGAGGATTTAAACTAACAGGCGTTTTCAGTGAAATTCGCCTAATCAGGGTAAACATCCAATAGGCTCTAAACAAAAAACCCGTGATGGTGAGATGACCAAATTTGGGGAGCCATGAGGGGCACAAGAGAGAATCATTATGTCAGAGTTTCATTGAAATACACAAAGAAACCTAGTACCCACAAGCTAAGAAACATGTAATTATTTCCATTTGGCTAAATCGCTTTTCTGTGAGTTTGAAACTCTTTTGCTACCTAGTGATTCAGCTTTGAGATACTTGAACCAGGACAGAAGCACAGTGTGCTCTTGTGATATGAAGTGTTTTTCTGCATTTTCAAAGTTCTACCTTTAACCATTGAGGAATTAAACTACAGGCGTTTTCAGTGAAATTCGCCTAATCAGGGTAAATATCCAATAGGCTCTAAACAAAAAACCCGTGATGGTGAGATGACCAAATTTGGGGAGCCATGAGGGGCACAAGAGAGAATCATTATGTCAGAGTTTCATTGAAATACACAAAGAAACCTAGTACCCACAAACTAAGAAACATGGAATTATTTCCATTTGGCTAAATCGCTTTTCTGTGAGTTTGAAACTCTTTTGCTACCTAGTGATTCAGCTTTGAGATACTTGAACCAGGACAGAATCACAGTGTGCTCTTGTGATATGAAGTGCTTTTCTGCATTTTCAAAGTTCTAGCTTTAACCATTGAGGAATTAATCTACATGCGTTTTCAGTGAAATTCGCCTAATCAGGGTAAATATCCAATAACTCTAAACAAAAAACCCGTGATGGTGGGATGACCAAATTTGGGGGGAGCCATGAGGGGCACAAGAGAGAATCATTCTGTCAGAGTTTCATTGAAATACACAAAAAACCCTAGTACCCAGAAGCTAAGAAACATGGAATTATTTCCAGTTGGCTAAATTGCTCTTCTGTGAGTTTGAAACTCTTTTGCTACCTAGTGATTCAGCTTTGATATACTTGAACCAGGACAAAAGCACAGTGTGCTCCTGTGATCTGAAGTGCTTTTCTGCATTTTCAATGTTCTAGCATTAACCATTGAAGAATTAAACTACAGGCGTTTTCAGTGAAATTCGCCTAATCAGGGTAAACATCCAATAGGCTCTAAAAAAAAAACCCGTGATGGTGGATTGACCACATTTGGGGAGCCATGAGGGGGCCAAGAGAGAGTCATTTTGTCAGAGTTTCATTGAAATATACAAAGAAACCTAGTACCCACAAGCTAAGAAACATGGAATTATTTCCAGTTGGCTAAAACGCTTTTCTGTGAGTTTGAAACTCTTTTGCTACCTTGTGATTCAGCTTTGATATACTTGAACCAGGACAGAAGCACAGTGTGCTCTTGTGAACTAAAGTGTTGTTCTGCATTTTTAAAGTTCTACCATTAACCATTTAAGAATTAAACTCACAGGCGTTTTCAGGCATTTTCGCCTAATCAGGGTAAACATCCAATAGACTGTAAACAAAACACCCTTGATGGAGCGATGACCAAACTTAGGGAGTCTTGAGGGGCACATGAGAGAATCATTTTTTCAGAGTTTCATTGAAATACACAAATAAACCTAGTGCCCAGAAGCTAAGAAACATGGAATTATTTCCATTTGGCTAAATCGCTTTACTGTGAGTTTGAAACTCTTTTGCTACCTAGTGATTCAGCTTTGAGATACTTGAACCAGGACAGAAGCAAAGTGTGCTCTTGTGATATGAAGTGCTTTCTGCATTTAAAAAGTTCTAGCTTTAACCATTGAGGAATTAAACTACAGGTGTTTTCAGTGAAATTCGCCTAATCAGGGTAAACATCCAATAGGCTCTAAACAAAAAACCCGTGATGGTGGGATGACCAAATTTGGGGAGCCATGAGGGGCACAAGAGAGAATCATTTTGTCAGAGTTTCATTGAAATACACAAAGAACCCTAGTACCCAGAAGCTAAGAAACATGGAATTATTTCCAGTTGGCTAAATCGCTTTTTCTGTGAGTTTGAAACTCTTTTGCAACCTAGTGATTCAGCTTTGAGATACTTGAACCAGAACAGAAGCACAGTGTGCTCTTGTGATCTGAAGTGGTTTTCTGCATTTTCAATGTTCTAGCATTAACCATTGAGGAATTAAACTACAGGAATTTTCAGTGAAATTCGCCTAATCAGGGTAAACATCCAATAGGCTCTAAACAAAAAACCCGTGATGGTGGGATTACCAAATTTGGGGAGCCATGAGGGGCACAAGAGAGAATCATTTTGTCAGAGTTTCATTGAAATACACAAAGAAACCTAGAACCCACAAGCTATGAAACCTGGAATTATTTCCAGTTCGCTAAAATGCTTTTCTGTGAGTTTGAAACTCTTTTGCTACCTAGTGATTCATCTTTGAGATACTTGAACCAGGACAGAAGCACAGTGTGCTCTTGTGATCTGAAGTTCTTTTCTGCATTTTCAAAGTTCTAACATTAACCATTGAGCAATTAAACTACAGGCGTTTTCAGTGAAATTCGCCTAATCAAGGTAAACATCCAATAGGCTCTAAACAAGTAACCCGTGATGGTGGATTGACCAAATTTGGGGAGCCATGAGGGGCAAAAAAGAGAATCATTTTGTCAGAGATTCATTGAAATACACAAAGAAACCTCGTACCCAGATGCTAAGAAACATGGAATTATTTTCAGTTGGCTAAATCGCTTTTCTGTGAGTTTGAAACTCTTTTGCTACCTAGTGATTCAGCTTTGAGATACTTGAACCAGGATAGAAGCACAGTGTGCTCTTGTGATCTAAAGTGTTGTTCTGCGTTTTTAAAGTTCTAGCATTAACCATTGAGGATTTAAACTAACAGGCGTTTTCAGTGAAATTCGCCTAATCAGGGTAAACATCCAATAGGCTCTAAACAAAAAACCCGTGATGGTGAGATGACCAAATTTGGGGAGCCATGAGGGGCACAAGAGAGAATCATTATGTCAGAGTTTCATTGAAATACACAAAGAAACCTAGTACCCACAAGCTAAGAAACATGTAATTATTTCCATTTGGCTAAATCGCTTTTCTGTGAGTTTGAAACTCTTTTGCTACCTAGTGATTCAGCTTTGAGATACTTGAACCAGGACAGAAGCACAGTGTGCTCTTGTGATATGAAGTGTTTTTCTGCATTTTCAAAGTTCTACCTTTAACCATTGAGGAATTAAACTACAGGCGTTTTCAGTGAAATTCGCCTAATCAGGGTAAACATCCAATAGGCTCTAAACAAAAAAACCCGTGATGGTGAGATGACCAAATTTGGGGAGCCATGAGGGGCACAAGAGAGAATCATTATGTAAGAGTTTCATTGAAATACACAAAGAAACCTAGTACCCACAAACTAAGAAAACATGGAATTATTTCCATTTGGCTAAATCGCTTTTCTGTGAGTTTGAAACTCTTTTGCTACCTAGTGATTCAGCTTTGAGATACTTGAACCAGGACAGAATCACAGTGTGCTCTTGTGATATGAAGTGCTTTTCTGCATTTTCAAAGTTCTAGCTTTAACCATTGAGGAATTCATCTACATGCGTTTTCAGTGAAATTCGCCTAATCAGGGTAAACATCCAATAACTCTAAACAAAAAACCCGTAATGGTGGGATGACCAAATTTGGGGAGCCATGAGGGGCACAATAGAGAATCATTCTGTCAGAGTTTCATTGAAATACACAAAAAAACCCTAGTACCCAGAAGCTAAGAAACCTGGAATTATTTCCAGTTGGCTAAATTGCTCTTCTGTGAGTTTGAAACTCTTTTGCTACCTAGTGATTCAGCATTGATATACTTGAACCAGGACAAAAGCACAGTGTGCTCCTGTGATCTGAAGTGCTTTTCTGCATTTTCAATGTTCTAGCATTAACCATTGAAGAATTAAACTACAGGCGTTTTCAGTGAAATTCGCCTAATCAGGGGTAAACATCCAATAGGCTCTAAAAAAAAAACCCGTGATGGTGGATTGACCACATTTGGGGAGCCATGAGGGGGCCAAGAGAGAGTCATTTTGTCAGAGTTTCATTGAAATATACAAAGAAACCTAGTACCCACAAGCTAAGAAACATGGAATTATTTCCAGTTGGCTAAAACGCTTTTCTGTGAGTTTGAAACTCTTTTGCTACCTTGTGATTCAGCTTTGATATACTTGAACCAGGACAGAAGCACAGTGTGCTCTTGTGATCTGAAGTTCTTTTCTGCATTTTCAAAGTTCTAGCATTAACCATTGAGCAATTAAACTACAGGCGTTTTCAGTGAAATTCGCCTAATCAAGGTAAACATCCAATAGGCTCTAAACAAGTAACCCGTGATGGTGGATTGACCAAATTTGGGGAGCCATGAGGGGCAAAAAAGAGAATCATTTTGTCAGAGATTCATTGAAATACACAAAGAAACCTCGTACCCAGATGCTAAGAAACATGGAATTATTTTCAGTTGGCTAAATCGCTTTTCTGTGAGTTTGAAACTCTTTTGCTACCTAGTGATTCAGCTTTGAGATACTTGAACCAGGATAGAAGCACAGTGTGCTCTTGTGATCTAAAGTGTTGTTCTGCGTTTTTAAAGTTCTAGCATTAACCATTGAGGATTTAAACTAACAGGCGTTTTCAGTGAAATTCGCCTAATCAGGGTAAACATCCAATAGTCTTTAAACAAAAAAACCCGTGATGGTGAGATGATGACCAAATTTGGGGAGCCATGAGGGGCACAAGAGAGAATCATTATGTCAGAGTTTCATTGAAATACACAAAGAAACCTAGTACCCACAAGCTAAGAAACATGGAATTATTTCCATTTGGCTAAATCGCTTTTCTGTGAGTTTGAAACTCTTTTGCTACCTAGTGATTCAGCTTTGAGATACTTGAACCAGGACAGAAGCACAGTGTGCTCTTGTGATATGAAGTGTTTTTTCTGAATTTTCAAAGTTCTACCTTTAACCATAGAGGAATTAAACTACAGGCGTTTTCAGTGAAATTCGCCTAATCAGGGTAAACATCCAATAGGCTCTAAACAAAAAACCCGTGATGGTGGGATGACCAAATTTGGGGAGCCATGAGGAGCACAAGAGAGAATCATTATGTCAGAGTTTCATTGAAATACACAAAGAAACCTAGTACCCACAAGCTAAGAAACATGGAATTATTTCCATTTGGCTAAATCGCTTTTCTGTGAGTTTGAAACTCTTTTGCTAACTGGTGATTCAGCTTTGAGATACTTGAACCAGGACAGAAGCACAGTGTGCTCTTGTGAACTAAAGTGTTGTTCTGCGTTTTTAAAGTTCTAGCATTAACCATTTAAGAATTAAACTCACAGGCGTTTTCAGGCATTTTCGCCTAATCAGGGTAAACATCCAATAGACTGTAAACAAAGCATCCTTGATGGAGGGATGACCAAACTTGGGGAGTCTTGAGGGGCACATGAGAGAATCATTTTTTCAGAGTTTCATTGAAATACACAAATAAACCTAGTGCCCAGAAGCTAAGAAACATGGAATTATTTCCAGTTCGCTAAAACACTTTTCTGTGAGTTTGAAACTCTTTTGTTACCTAGTGATTCACCTATGAGATATTTGAACCAGGAAAGAAGCTCAGTGTGCTCTTGTGATCTGAAGTGCTTTTCTGCATTTTCAAAGTTCTAGCTTTAACCATTGAGGAATTAAACTACAGGAATTTTCAGTGAAATTCGCCTTATCAGGGTAAACATCCAATAGGCTCTAAAAAAAAACCCGTGATGGTGGGATGACCAAATTTGGGGAGCCATGAGGGGCACAAGAGAGAATCATTTTGTCAGAGATTCATTGAAATACACAAAGAAACCTTGAACCCACAAGCTATGAAACCTGGAATTATTTCCAGTTCGCTAAAATGCTTTTCTGTGAGTTTGAAACTCTTTTGCTACCTAGTGATTCATCTTTGAGATACTTGAACCAGGACAGAAGCACAGTGTGCTCTTGTGATCTGAAGTTCTTTTCAGCATTTTCAAAGTTCTAGCATTAACCATTGAGCAATTAAACTACAGGCGTTTTCAGTGAAATTCGCCTAATCAAGGTAAACATCCAATAGGCTCTAAACAAGTAACCCGTGATGGTGGATTGACCAAATTTGGGGAGCCATGAGGGGCAAAAAAGAGAATCATTTTGTCAGAGATTCATTGAAATACACAAAGAAACCTCGTACCCAGATGCTAAGAAACATGGAATTATTTTCAGTTGGCTAAATCGCTTTTCTGTGAGTTTGAAACTCTTTTGCTACCTAGTGATTCAGCTTTGAGATACTTGAACCAGGATAGAAGCACAGTGTGCTCTTGTGATCTAAAGTGTTGTTCTGCGTTTTTAAAGTTCTAGCATTAACCATTGAGGATTTAAACAAACAGGCGTTTTCAGTGAAATTCGCCTAATCAGGGTAAACATCCAATAGGCTCTAAACAAAAAACCCGTGATGGTGAGATGACCAAATTTGGGGAGCCATGAGGGGCACAAGAGAGAATCATTATGTCAGAGTTTCATTGAAATACACAAAGAAACCTAGTACCCACAAGCTAAGAAACATGGAATTATTTCCATTTTGCTAAATCGCTTTTCTGTGAGTTTGAAACTCTTTTGCTACCTAGTGATTCAGCTTTGAAATACTTGAACCAGGACAGAAGCACAGTGTGCTCTTGTGATATGAAGTGTTTTTCTGAATTTTTTCAAAGTTCTACCTTTAACCATAGAGGAATTAAACTACAGGCGTTTTCAGTGAAATTCGCCTAATCAGGGTAAACATCCAATAGGCTCTAAACAAAAAACCCGTGATGGTGGGATGACCAAATTTGGGGAGCCATGAGGGGCACAAGAGAGAATCATTATGTCAGAGTTTCATTGAAATACACAAAGAAACCTAGTACCCACAAGCTAAGAAACATGGAATTATTTCCATTTGGCTAAATCGCTTTTCTGTGAGTTTGAAACTCTTTTGCTAACTGGTGATTCAGCTTTGAGATACTTGAACCAGGACAGAAGCACAGTGTGCTCTTGTGAACTAAAGTGTTGTTCTGCGTTTTTTAAAGTTCTAGCATTAACCATTTAAGAATTAAACTCACAGGCGTTTTCAGGCATTTTCGCCTAATCAGGGTAAACATCCAATAGACTGTAAACAAAACATCCTTGATGGAGGGATGACCAAACTTGGGGAGTCTTGAGGGGCACATGAGAGAATCATTTTTTCAGAGTTTCATTGAAATACACAAATAAACCAAGTGCCCAGAAGCTAAGAAACATGGAATTATTTCCAGTTCGCTAAAACACTTTTCTGTGAGTTTGAAACTCTTTTGTTACCTAGTTATTCACCTATGAGATACTTGAACCAGGAAAGAAGCTCAGTGTGCTCTTGTGATCTGAAGTGCTTTTCTGCATTTTCAAAGTTCTAGCTTTAACCATTGAGGAATTAAACTACAGGAATTTTCAGTGAAATTCGCCTAATCAGGGTAAACATCCAATAGGCTCTAAACAAAAAACCCGTGATGGTGGGATTACCAAATTTGGGGAGCCATGAGGGGCACAAGAGAGAATCATTTTGTCAGAGTTTCATTGAAATACACAAAGAAACCTAGAACCCACAAGCTATGAAACCTGGAATTATTTCCAGTTCGCTAAAATGCTTTTCTGTGAGTTTGAAACTCTTTTGCTACCTAGTGATTCATCTTTGAGATACTTGAACCAGGACAGAAGCACAGTGTGCTCTTGTGATCTGAAGTTCTTTTCTGCATTTTCAAAGTTCTAGCATTAACCATTGAGCAATTAAACTACAGGCGTTTTCAGTGAAATTCGCCTAATCAAGGTAAACATCCAATAGGCTCTAAACAAGTAACCCGTGATGGTGGATTGACCAAATTTGGGGAGCCATGAGGGGCAAAAAAGAGAATCATTTTGTCAGAGATTCATTGAAATACACAAAGAAACCTCGAACCCAGATGCTAAGAAACATGGAATTATTTTCAGTTGGCTAAATCGCTTTTCTGTGAGTTTGAAACTCTTTTGCTACCTAGTGATTCAGCTTTGAGATACTTGAACCAGGATAGAAGCACAGTGTGCTCTTGTGATCTAAAGTGTTGTTCTGCGTTTTTAAAGTTCTAGCATTAACCATTGAGGATTTAAACTAACAGGCGTTTTCAGTGAAATTCGCCTAATCAGGGTAAACATCCAATAGTCTCTAAACAAAAAACCCGTGAGGGTGAGATGACCAAATTTGGGGAGCCATGAGGGGCACAAGAGAGAATCATTATGTCAGAGTTTCATTGAAATACACAAAGAAACCTAGTACCCACAAGCTAAGAAACATGGCATTATTTCCATTTGGCTAAATCGCTTTTCTGTGAGTTTGAAACTCTTTTGCTACCTAGTGATTCAGCTTTGAGATACTTGAACCAGGACAGAAGCACAGTGTGCTCCTGTGATCTGAAGTGCTTTTCTGCATTTTCAATGTTCTAGCATTAACCATTGAAGAATTAATCTACAGGCGTTTTCAGTGAAATTCGCCTAATCAGGGTAAACATCCAATAGGCTCTAAACAAAAAACCCCGTGATGGTGGATTGACCACATTTGGGGAGCCATGAGGCGGCCAAGAGAGAGTCATTTTGTCAGAGTTTCATTGAAATATACAAAGAAACCTAGTACCGACAAGCTAAGAAACATGGATTTATTTCCAGTTGGCTAAAACGCTTTTCTGTGAGTTTGAATCTCTTTTGCTACCTTGTGATTCAGCTGTGAGATACTTGAACCAGGACAGAAGCACAGTGTGCTCTTGTGAACTAAAGTGTTGTTTTGCATTTTTAAACTTCTAGCATTAACCACTTAAGAATTAAACTCACAGGCGTTTTCAGGCATTTTCGCCTTATCAGGGTAAACATCCAATAGGCTCTAAACAAAAAACCCTTGATGGTGGGATGACCAAATTTGGGGAGCCATGAGGGGCACAAGAGAGAATCATTTTGTCAGAGTTTCATTGAAATACACAAAGAACCCTAGTACCCAGAAGCTAAGAAACATGGAATTATTTCCATTTGGCTAAATCGCTTTTCTGTGAGTTTGAAACTCTTTTGCTACCTAGTGATTCAGCTTTGAGATACTTGAACCAGGACAGAAGCACAGTGTGCTCTTGTGATATGAAGTGCTTTTCTGCATTTTCAATGTTCTAGCATTAACCATTGAAGAATTATACTACAGGCGTTTTCAGTGAAATTCGCCCTATCAGGGTAAACATCCAATAGGCTCTAAACAAAAAACCCGTGATGGTGGATTGACCACATTTGGGGAGCCATGAGAGGCCCAAAAGAGAATCATTTTGTCAGAGATTCATTGAAAATACACAAAGAAACCTTGAACCCACAAGCTATGAAACCTGGAATTATTTCCAGTTCGCTAAAACGCTTTTCTGTGAGTTTGAATCTCTTTTGCTACCTAGTAATTTAGCTTTGAGATCCTTGAACCAGGAGAGAAGCACAGTGAGCTCTTGTGATCTAAAGTGTTGTTCTGCGTTTTTAAAGTTCTAGCATTAACCATTGAGGATTTAAAACTAACAGGAGTTTTCACTGAAATTCGCCTAATCAGGGTAAATATCCAATAACTCTAAACAAAAAACCCGTGATGGTGGGATGACCAAATTTGGGGAGCCATGATGGGCACAAGAAAGAATCATTTTGTCAGAGTTTCATTGAAATACACAAAGAACCTTATTACCCAGAAGCTAAGAAACATGGAATTATTTCCAGTTGGATAAATCGCTTTTCTGTGAGTTTGAAACTCTTTTGCTACCTAGTGATTCAGCTTTGAGATACTTGAACCAGGACAGAAGAAGAGTGTGCTCTTGTGATCTGAAGTTTTTTTCTGCATTTTCAAAGTTCTATCATTAACCATTGAGGAATTAAACTACAGGCGTTTTCAGTGAAATTCGCCTAATCAGGGTAAATATCCAATAGGCTCTAAACAAAAACCCTGTGATGGTGAGATGACCAAATTTGGGGAGCCATTAGGGACACAAGAGAGAATCATTTTGTCAGAGTTTTATTGAAATACACAAAGAACCCTAGTACCCAGAAGCTAAGAAACTTGGAATTATTTCCATTTGGCTAAATCGCTTTTCTGTGAGTTTGAAACTCTTTTGCTACCTAGTGATTCAACTTTGAGATACTTGAACCAGGACAGAAGCACAGTGTGCTCTTGTGATATGAAGTGCTTTTCTGCATTTTCAAAGTTCTAGCTTTAACCATTGAGGAATTAATCTACAGGCGTTTTCAGTGAAATTCGCCTAATCAGGGTAAACATCCAATAACTCTAAACAAAAAACCCGTGATGGTGGGATGTCCAAATTTGGGGAGCCATGAGGGGCACAAGAGAGAATCATTCTGTCAGAGTTTCATTGAAATACACAAAGAAACCTAGTACCCACAAGCTAAGAAACATGGAATTATTTCCAGTTGGCTAAATTGCTCTTCTGTGAGTTTGAAACTCTTTTGCTACCTAGTGATTCAGCTTTGATATACTTGAACCAGGACAGAAGCACAGTGTGCTCCTGTGATCTGAAGTGCTTTTCTGCATTTTCAATGTTCTAGCATTAACCATTGAAGAATTAAACTACAGGCGTTTTCAGTGAAATTCGCCTAATCAGGGTAAACATCCAATAGGCTCTAAACAAAAAACCCGTGATGGTGGATTGACCACATTTGGGGAGCCATGAGGGGGCCATGAGAGAGTCATTTTGTCAGAGTTTCATTGAAATATACAAAGAAACCTAGTACCGACAAGCTAAGAAACATGGATTTATTTCCAGTTGGCTAAAACGCTTTTCTGTGAGTTTGAATCTCTTTTGCTACCTTGTGATTCACCTGTGAGATACTTGAACCAGGACAGAAGCACAGTGTGCTCTTGTGAACTAAAGTGTTGTTTTGCATTTTTAAACTTCTAGCATTAACCACTTAAGAATTAAACTCACAGGCGTTTTCAGGCATTTTCGCCTAATCAGGGTAAACATCCAATAGACTGTAAACAAAACATCCTTGATGGAGGGATGACCAAACTTGGGGAGTCTTGAGGGGCACATGAGAGAATCATTTTTTCAGAGTTTCATTGAAATACACAAATAAACCTAGTGCCCAGAAGCAAAGAAACATGGAATTATTTCCAGTTCGCTAAAACACTTTTCTGTGAGTTTGAAACTCTTTTGCTACCTAGTGATTCACCTTTGAGATACTTGAACCAGGACAGGAGCACAGTGTGCTCTTGTGATCTGAAGTGCTATTATGCATTTTCAAAGTTCTAGAATTAACCATTGAGGAATTAAAACTACAGTTGTTTTCAATGAAATTCGCCTAATCAGGGTAAACATCCAATAGGCTCTAAACAAGTAAACCATGATGGTGGATTGACCAAATTTGGGGAGCCATGAGGGGCACAAGAGAGAATCATTTTGTCCGAGTTTTATTGAAATACACAAAGAAACCTAATACCCACAAGCTAAGAACATAAAATTATTTCCATTTGGCTAAATCACTTTTCTGTGAGTTTGAAACTCTTTTGCTACCTAGTGATTCAGCTTTGAGATACTTGAACCAGGACAGGAGCACAGTGTGCTCTTGTGATCTGAAGTGATTTTCTGCATTTCCAAAGTTATAGCTTTAACCATTGGGGAATTAAACTACAGGCGTTTTCAGTGAAATTCGCCTAATCAGTGTAAACATCCAATAGGCTCTAAACACAAAACCCCTGATGGTGGATTGACTAAATTTGGGGAGCCATGAGGGGCACAAGAGAGAATCATTTTGTCAGAGTTTCATTGAAATACACAAAGAAACCTGGTACCCACAAGCTATGAAACATGGAATTATTTCCAGTTGGCTAAAACGCTTTTCTGTGAGTTTGAAACTCTTTTGCTACCTAGTAATTTAGCTTTGAGATCCTTGAACCAGGAGAGAAGCACAGTGAGCTCTTGTGATCTAAAGTGTTGTTCTGCGTTTTTAAAGTTCTAGCATTAACCATTGAGGATTTAAACTAACAGGAGTTTTCAGTGAAATTCGCCTAATCAGGGTAAATATCCAATAACTCTAAACAAAAAAACCCGTGATGGTGGGATGACCAAATTTGGGGAGCCATGATGGGCACAAGAGAGAATCATTTTGTCAGAGTTTCATTGAAATACACAAAGAACCTTAGTACCCAGAAGCTAAGAAACATGGAATTATTTCCAGTTGGCTAAATCGCTTTTCTGTGAGTTTGAAACTCTTTTGCTACCTAGTGATTCAGCTTTGAGATACTTGAACCAGGACAGAAGATGAGTGTGCTCTTGTGATCTGAAGTTTTTTTTTCTGCATTTTCAAAGTTCTATCATTAACCATTGAGGAATTAAACTACAGGCGTTTTCAGTGAAATTCGCCTAATCAGGGTAAATATCCAATAGGCTCTAAACAAAAAACCTGTGATGGTGAGATGACCAAATTTGGGGAGCCATTAGGGACACAAGAGAGAATCATTTTGTCAGAGTTTTATTGAAATACAC
>JAKELJ010000064.1:7064-22106 GCA_025594165.1 Tamias sibiricus
TGCCTCTCATGGCTCCCCCAAATTAGGTCAATCCACCATCACGTGTTTTTTGTTTAGAGCCTATTGGATGTTTACCCTGATTAGGCAAATTTCACTGAAAACGCCTGTAGTTTAATTCCTCAATGGTTAATGCTAGAACGTTTGAAAATGCAGAAAAGCACTTCAGATCACAAGAGCACACACTGTGCTTCTGTCCTGGTTCAAGTATCTCAAAGCTGAATCACTAGGTAGCAAAAGAGTTTCAAACTCACATAAAAGCATTTTATCCAACTGGAAATAATTCCATGTTTTCTTAGCTTGTGGGTACTAGGTTTCTTTGTGTATTGCAATGAAACTCTGAAAAAATGATTCTCTCATGTGCCCCTCAAGACTCCCCACGTTTGGGTCATCCCACCATCAAGGTGCTTTGTTTACAGTCTATTGGAGGTTTACCCTGATTAGGCGAAAATGCCTGAAAACGCCTGTGAGTTTAATTCTTAAATGGTTAATTCTAGAACTTTAAAAACGCAGAACAACACTTTAGTTCACAAAAGCACACTGTGCTTCTATCCTGGTTCAAGTATCTCAAAGCTGAATCACTAGATAGCAAAAGAGTTTCAAACTCACAGAAAAGCGTTTTATAGCCAACTGGAAATAATTCCATGTTTTTTAGCTTGTGGGTACTAGGTTTCTTTGTGTATTTCAATGAAACTCTGACAAAATGATTGTCTCTTGTGCCCCTCATGGCTCCCCAAATTTGGTCAATCCACCATCATGTTGTTTTTTGTTTAGAGCCTATTGGATGTTTACCCTGATTAGGCAAATTTCACTGAAAACGCCTGTAGTTTAAATTCCTCAATGGTTAATGCTAGAACGTTGAAAATGCAGAAAAGCACTTCAGATCACAAGAGCACACTGTGCTTATGTCCTGATTCAAGTATCTCAAAGCTGAATCACTAGATAGCAAAAGAGTTTCAAACTCACAGAAAAGCGTTTTAGCCAACTGGAAATTTATTCCATGTTTCTTAGCTTGTGGGTACTAGGTTTCTTTGTGTATTTCAATGAAATTCTGACAAAATGATTCTCTCATGTGCCCCTCAAGCTCCCCCAAGTTTGGTCATCCCACCATCACGGGTTTTTTGTTTACAGTCTATTGGATGTTTACCCTGATTATGAAAATGCCTGGGTGGGCGAAAAATGCCTGAAAACGCCTGTGAGTTTTAATTCTTAAATGGTTAATGGTAGAACTTGAAAAAAAAAAAATGCAGAACAACACTTTAGTTCACAAGAGCACACTGTGCTTCTGTCCTGGTTCAAGTATCTCAAAGCTGAATGACTAGGTAGCCAAAAGAGTTTCAAAACTCACAGAAAAGCGATTTAGCCAACTGGAAATAATTCCATGTTTCTTAGCTTGTGGGTCATAGTTTCTTTGTGTATTTCAATGAAACTCTGAAAAAATGATTCTCTCTTGTGCCCCTCATGGCTCCCCAAATTAGGTCAATCCACCATCACGTGTTTTTTGTTTAGAGCCTATTGGATGTTTACCCTGATTAGGCAAAATTTCACTGAAAACGCCCTTTTAATTCCTCAATGGTTAATGCTAGAACGTTGAAAATGCAGAAAAGCACTTCAGATCACAAGAGCACACTGTGCTCCTGTCCTGGTTCAAGTATCTCAAAGCTGAATCACTAGGTAGCAAAAGAGTTTTCAAACTCACAGAAAAGCGTTTTAGCTAATTGGAAATAATTCCAGATTTCTTAGCTTTTGGGCACTAGGTTTCTTTGTGTATTTCAATGAAACTCTGAAAAAATGATTCTCTCATGTGCCTCTCAAGGCTCCCCAAGTTTTGGTCATCCCACCATCACACCAGGGGTTTTTTGTTTACAGTCTATTGGATGTTTACCCTGATTAGGCGAAAATGCCTGAAAAAACGCCTGTGAGTTTAATTCTTAAATGGTTAATTCTAGAACTTTAAAAACACAGAACAACACTTTTAGTTCACAAAAGCACACTGTGCTTCTATCCTGGTTCAAGTAATCTCAAAGCTGAATCACTAGATAGCAAAAGAGTTTCAAACTCACAGAAAAGCGTTTTAGCCAACTGGAAATAATTCCATGTTTTTTTAGCTTGTTGTGGGTACTAGGTTTCTTTGTGTATTTCAATGAAACTCTGACAAAATGATTGTCTCTTGTGCCCCTCATGGCTCCCCAAATTTGGTCAATCCACCATCATGTGTTTTTTTGTTTAGAGCCTATTGGATGTTTACCCTGATTAGGCAAATTTCACTGAAAACGCCTGTAGTTTAATTCCTCAATGGTTAATGCTAGAACGTTGAAAATGCAGAAAAGCACTTCAGATCACAAGAGCACACTGTGCTTATGTCCTGATTCAAGTATCTCAAAGCTGAATCACTAGATAGCAAAAGAGTTTCAAACTCACAGAAAAGCGTTTTAGCCAACTGGAAATTATTCCATGTTTCTTAGCTTGTGGGTACTAGGTTTCTTTGTGTATTTCAATGAAAAATTCTGACAAAATGATTCTCTCATGTGCCCCTCAAGGCTCCCCAAGTTTGGTCATCCCACCATCACGGGTTTTTTGTTTACAGTCTATTGGATGTTTACCCTGATTAGGCGAAAATGCCTGAAAAACGCCTGTGAGTTTAATTCTTAAATGGTTAATGGTAGAACTTGAAAAATGCAGAACAAGCACTTTAGTTCACAAAGCACACTGTGCTTCTGTCCTGGTTCAAGTATCTCAAAGCTGAATGACTAGGTAGCAAAAGAGTTTCAAACTCACAGAAAAGCGATTTAGCCAACTGGAAATAATTCCATGTTTTTCTTAGCTTGTGGGTCATAGTTTTCTTTGTGTATTTCAATGAAACTCTGAAAAAATGATTCTCTCTTGTGCCCCCTCATGGCTCCCCAAATTAGGTCAATCCACCATCACGTGTTTTTTTTTGTTTAGAGCCTATTGGATGTTTACCCTGATTAGGCAAATTTCACTGAAAACGCCTTTTAATTCCTCAATGGTTAATGCTAGAACGTTGAAAAATGCAGAAAAGCACTTCAGATCACAAGAGCACACTGTGCTCCTGTCTGGTTCAAGTATCTCAAAGCTGAATCACTAGGTAGCAAAAGAGTTTCAAACTCACAGTAAAAAGCGATTTAGCCTAATTGGAAATAATTCCAGATTTCTTAGCTTTTGGGCACTAGGTTTTTCTTTGTGTATTTCAATGAAACTCTGAAAAAATGATTCTCTCATGTGCCCCTCAAGGCTCCCCAAGTTTGGTCATTCCCACCATCATGTTTGGGTTGTTTTTTGTTTACAGTCTATTGGATGTTTTACCCTGATTAGGCGAAAATGGCCTGAAAACGCCTGTGAGTTTAATTCTTAAATGGTTAATTCTAGAACTTTAAAACACAGAGAACAAACACTTTAGTTCACAAAAGCACACTGTGCTTCTATCCTGGTTCAAGTATCTCAAAGCTGAATCACTAGATAGCAAAAGAGTTTCAAACTCACAGAAAAGCGTTTTAGCCAACTGGAAATAATTCCATGTTTTTTAGCTTGTGGGTACTAGGTTTCTTTGTGTATTTCAATGAAACTCTGACAAAATGATTGTCTCTTGTGCCCCTCATGGCTCCCCAAATTTGGTCAATCCACCATCATGTGTTTTTTTGTTTAGAGCCTATTGGATGTTTACCCTGATTAGGCAAATTTCACTGAAAACGCCTGTAGTTTAAATTCCTCAATGGTTAATGCTAGAACGTTGAAAATGCAGAAAAGCACTTCAGATCACAAGAGCACACTGTGCTTATGTCCTGATTCAAGTATCTCAAAGCTGAATCACTAGGTAGCAAAAGAGTTTCAAACTCACAGAAAAGCGTTTTTATTTTTTTTTAGCCAACTGGAAATTATTCCATGTTTCTTAGCTTGTGGGTACTAGGTTTCTTTGTGTATTTCAATGAAATTCTGACAAAATGATTCTCTCATGTGCCCCTCAAGGCTCCCCAAGTTTGGTCATCCCACCATCACGGTTTTTTTGTTTACAGTCTGTTGGATGTTTACCCTGATTAGGCGAAAATGCCTGAAAACGCCTGTGAGTTTAATTCTTAAATGTTAATGGTAGAACTTGAAAAATGCAGAACAACACTTTTAGTTCACAAGAGCACACTGTGCTTCTGTCCTGGTTCAAGTATCTCAAAGCTGAATGACTAGGTAGCAAAAGAGTTTCAAACTCACAGAAAAGCGATTTAGCCAACTGGAAATAATTCCATGTTTCTTAGCTTGTGGGTCATAGTTTCTTTGTGTATTTCAATGAAACTCTGAAAAAATGATTCTCTCTTGTGCCCCTCATGGCTCCCCAAATTAGGTCAATCCATCATCACGTGTTTTTTGTTTAGAGCCTATTGGATGTTTACCCTGATTAGGCAAATTTCACTGAAAACGCCTGTAGTTTAATTCCTCAATGGTTAATGCTAGAACGTTGAAAATGCAGAAAAGCACTTCAGATCACAAGAGCACACTGTGCTCCTGTCCTGGTTCAAGTATCTCAAAGCTGAATCACTAGGTAGCAAAAGAGTTTCAAACTCACAGAAAAGCGATTTAGCTAACTGGAAATAATTCCAGATTTTCTTAGCTTTTGGGCACTAGGTTTTCTTTGTGTATTTCAATGAAACTCTGAAAAAATGATTCTCTCATGTGCCCCTCAAGGCTCCCCATGGTTGGTCATCCCACCATCACGGGTTTTTTGTTTACAGTCTATTGGAGGTTTACCCTGATTAGGCGAAAATGCCTGAAAACGCCTGTGAGTTTAATTCTTAAATGGTTAATTCTAGAACTTTAAAAACACAGAAACAACACTTTAGTTCACAAAAGCACACTGTGCTTCTATCCTGGTTCAAGTATCTCAAAGCTGAATCACTAGATAGCAAAAGAGTTTCAAACTCACAGAAAAGCGTTTTAGCCAACTGGAAATAATTCCATGTTTTTTAGCTTGTTGGTACTAGGTTTCTTTGTGTATTTCAATGAAACTCTGACAAAATGATTGTCTCTTGTGCCCCTCATGGCTCCCCAAATTTGGTCAATCCACCATCATGTGTTTTTTGTTTAGAGCCTATTGGATGTTTACCCTGATTAGGCAAATTTCACTGAAAACGCCTGTAGTTTAATTCCTCAATGGTTAATGCTAGAACGTTGAAAATGCAGAAAAGCACTTCAGATCACAAGAGCACACTGTGCTTATGTCCTGATTCAAGTATCTCAAAGCTGAATCACTAGGTAGCAAAAGAGTTTCAAACTCACAGAAAAGCGTTTTAGCCAACTGGAAATTATTCCATGTTTCTTAGCTTGTGGGTACTAGGTTTCTTTGTGTATTTCATTGAAACTCTGACAAAATGATTCTCTCATGTGCCCCTCAAGGCTCCCCAAGTTTGGTCATTTCACCATCATGTGTTTTTTGTTTAGAGCCTATTGGATGTTTACCCTGATTAGGCGAAAAAATGCCTGAAAACGCCTGTAGTTTAATTCTTAAATGGTTAATGCTAGAACTTTAAAAACGCAGAAAAGCACTTCAGATCACAAAAGCACACTGTGCTTTTGTCCTGGTTCAAGTATCTCAAAGCTTTATCACTAGGTAGCAAAAGAGTTTCAAACTCACAGAAAAGCATTTTAGCCAACTGGAAATAATTCCATGTTTCTTAGCTTGTGGGTACTAGGTTTCTTGGTGTATTTCAATGAAACTCTGAAAAAATGATTCTCTCATGTGCCCCTCAAGGCTCCCCACGTTTTGTCATCCCACCATCAAGGGTGTTTTTGTTTACAGTCTATTGGAGTTTTACCCTGATTAGGCGAAAATGCCTGAAAACGCCTGTGAGTTTAATTCTTAAATGGTTTAATTCTAGAACTTTAAAAACGCGGAAACAACACTTTAGTTCACAAAAGCACACTGTGCTTCTATACTGGTTCAAGTATCTCAAAGCTGAATCACTAGGTAGCAAAAGAGTTTCAAACTCACAGAAAAGCGTTTTAGCCAACTGGAAATAATTCCATGTTTTTTTAGCTTGTTGGTACTAGGTTTCTTTGTGTATTTCAATGAAACTCTGACAAAATGATTGTCTCTTGTGCCCCTCATGGCTCCCCAAATTTGGTCAATCCACCATCATGTGTTTTTTTGTTTAGAGCCTATTGGATGTTTACCCTGATTAGGCAAATTTCACTGAAAACGCCTGTAGTTTAATTCCTCAATGGTTAATGCTAGAACGTTGAAAATGCAGAAAAGCACTTCACATCACAAGAGCACACTGTGCTTATGTCCTCATTCAAGTATCTCAAAGCTGAATCACTAGGTAGCAAAAGAGTTTTCAAACTCACAGAAAAGCTTTTAGCCTACTGGAAATAATTCCATGTTTCTTAGCTTGTGGGTACTAGGTTTTCTTTGTGTATTTCAATGAAATTCTGAAAAAATGATTCTCTCATGTGCTCCTCAAGGCTCCCCAAGTTTGGTCATCCCACCATCACGGGTTTTTTGTTTAGAGCCTATTGGATGTTTACCCTGAGTAGGCGAAAATGCCTGAAAACGCCTGTAGTTTAATTCTTAAATGGTTAATGCTAGAACTTTGAAAACGCAGAAAAGCACTCCAGATCACAAAAGCACACAGTGCTTCTGTCCTGGTTCAAGTATCTCAAATCTGAATCACTAGGTAGCAAAAGAGTTTCAAACTCACAGAAAAGCGTTTTAGCCAACTGGAAATTATTCCATGTTTCTTAGCTTGTGGGTGCTAGGTTTCTTTGTGTATTTCAATGAAACTCTGAAAAAATGATTCTCTCTTGTGCCCCTCATGGCTCCCCAAATTAGGTCAATGCACCATCACGTGTTTTTTGTTTAGAGCCTATTGGATGTTTACCCTGATTAGGCAAATTTCACTGAAAACGCCTGTAGTTTAATTCCTCAATGGTTAATGCTAGAACGTTGAAAATGCAGAAAAGCACTTCAGATCACAAGAGCACACTGTGCTTCTGTCCTGGTTCAAGTATCTCAAAGCTGAATCACTAGGTAGCAAAAGAGTTTCAAACTCACAGAAAAGCGTTTTAGCCAACTGGAAATTATTCCATGTTTCTTAGCTTGTGGGTACTAGGTTTCTTTGTGTATTTCAATGAAACTCTGAAAAAATGATTCTCTCTTGTGCCCCTCATGGCTCCCCAAATTAGGTCCATCCACCATCACGTGTTTTTTTGTTTAGAGCCTATTGGATGTTTACCCTGATTAGGCAAATTTCACTGAAAACGCCTGTAGTTTAATTCCTCAATGGTTAATGCTAGAACGTTGAAAATGCAGAAAAGCACTTCAGATCACAAGAGCACACTGTGCTTCTGTCCTGGTTCAAGTATCTCAAAGCTGAATCACTAGGTAGCAAAAGAGTTTCAAACTCAGAGAAAAGCGTTTTAGCCAACTGGAAATAATTCCATGTTTCTTAGCTTGTGGGTACTAGGTTTCTTTGTGTATTTCAATGAAACTCTGACAAAATGATTCTCTCATGTGCCCCTCAAGGCTCCCCAAGTTTGGTCATTTCACCATCACGTGTTTTTTGTTTAGAGCCTATTGGATGTTTACCCTGATTAGGCGAAAATGCCTGAAAACGCCTGTAGTTTAATTCTTCAATGGTTAATGCTAGAACTTTAAAAACGCAGAAAAGCACTTCAGATCACAAAAGCACACTGTGCTTTTGTCCTGGTTCAAGTATCTCAAAGCTTTATCACTAGGTAGCAAAAGAGTTTCAAACTCACAGAAAAGCATTTTAGCCAACTGGAAATAATTCCATGTTTCTTAGCTTGTGGGTACTAGGTTTCTTTGTGTATTTCAATGAAACTCTGAAAAAATGATTTTCTCATGTGCCCCTCAAGGCTCCCCACGTTTTGTCATCCCACCATCAAGGGTGTTTTGTTTACAGTCTATTGGAGTTTTTACCCTGATTAGGCGAAAATGCCTGAAAACACCTGTGAGTTTAATTCTTAAATGGTTAATTCTAGAACTTTAAAAACGCAGAACAACACTTTAGTTCACAAAAGCACACTGTGCTTCTACACTGGTTCAAGTATCTCAAAGCTGAATCACTAGATAGCAAAAGAGTTTCAAACTCACAGAAAAGCGTTTTAGCCAACTGGAAATAAATTCCATGTTTTTTTAGCTTGTTGGTACTAGGTTTCTTTGTGTATTTCAATGAAACTCTGACAAAATGATTGTCTCTTGTGCCCCTCATGGCTCCCCAAATTTGGTCAATCCACCATCATGTGTTTTTTGTTTAGAGCCTATTGGATGTTTACCCTGATTAGGCAAATTTCACTGAAAACGCCTGTAGTTTAATTCCTCAATGGTTAATGCTAGAACGTTGAAAATGCAGAAAAGCACTTCACATCACAAGAGCTCACTGTGCTTATGTCCTCATTCAAGTATCTCAAAGCTGAATCACTAGGTAGCAAAAGAGATTCAAACTCACAGAAAAGCGTTTTAGCCAACTGGAAATAATTCCATGTTTCTTAGCTTGTGGGTACTAGGTTTCTTTGTGTATTTCAATGAAATTCTGAAAAAATGATTCTCTCATGTGCTCCTCAAGGCTCCCCAAGTTTGGTCATCCCACCATCACGGGTTTTTTTTGTTTAGAGCCTATTGGATGTTTACCCTGAGTAGGCGAAAATGCCTGAAAACGCCTGTAGTTTAATTCTTAAATGGTTAATGCTAGAACTTTGAAAAGGCAGAAAACCACTTCAGATCACAAAAGCACACTGTGCTTCTGTCCTGGTTCAAGTATCTCAAAGCTGAATCACTAGGTAGCAAAAGAGTTTCAAACTCACAGAAAATCGTTTTAGCCAAATGGAAATAATTCCATGTTTCTTAGCTTCTGGGTACTAGGTTTCTTTGTTTATTTCAATGAAACTCTGACAAAATGATTCCCTCTTGTGTCCCTCATGGCTCCCCAAATTTGGTCAATCCACAATCACGGGTTTTTTGTTTAGAACCTATTGGATGTTTACCCTGATGAGGCGAATTTCACTGAAAAGGCCTGTAGTTTAATTCCTCAATGGTTAATGCTAGAACTTTGAAAATGCAGAAAAGCACTTCAGATCACAAGAGCACACTGTGCTCTCCTGTCCTGGTTCAAGTATCTCAAAGCTGAATAACTAGGTAGCAAAAGAGTTTCAAACTCACAGAAAAGCGATTTAGCCAACTGGAAATAATTCCAGATTTCTTAGCTTCTGGGCACTAGGTTCTTTGTGTATTTCAAGGAAACTCTGAAAAAATGATCCTCTCATGTGCCTCTCAAGGCTCCCGAAGTTTGGTCATCCCACCATCACGGGTTTTTTGTTTACAGTCTATTGGATGTTTACCCTGATTAGTCGAAAATGCCTGAAAACGCCTGTGAGTTTAATTCTTAAATGGTTAATGGTAGAACTTTAAAAATGCAGAACAACACTTTAGTTCACAAGAGCACACTGTGCTTCTGTCCTGGTTCAAGTATCTCAAAGCTGAATCACTAGGTAGCAAAAGAGTTTCAAACTCACAGAAAAGCGTTTTAGCCAACTGGAAATACTTCCATGTTTCGTAGCTTGTGGGTACTAGGTTTCTTTGAGTATTTCAATGAAACTCTGAAAAAATGATTCTCTCTTGTGCCCCTCATGGCTCCCCAAATTAGGTCAATCCACCATCACGTGTTTTTTTTTTAGAGCCTATTGGATGTTTACCCTGATTAGGCAAATTTCACTGAAAACGCCTGTAGTTTAATTCCTCAATGGTTAATGCTAGAACGTTGAAAATGCAGAAAATCACTTCAGATCACAAGAGCACACTGTGCATCTGTCCTGGTTAAAGTATCTCAAAGCTGAATCACTAGGTAGCAAAAGAGTTTCAAACTCACAGAAAAGCGTTTTAGCCAACTGGAAATAATTCCATGTTTCTTAGCTTGTGGGTACTAGGTTTTCTTTGTGTATTTCAATGAAACTCTGACAAAATGATTCTCTCATGTGCCTCTCAAGGCTCCCCAAGTTTGGTCATCCCACCATCATGTGTTTTTTGTTTAGAGCCTATTGGATGTTTACCCTGATTAGGCGAAAATGCCTGAAAACGCCTGTATTTTAATTCTTAAATGGTTTTAATGCTAGAATTTTGAAAATGCAGAAAAGCACTTCAGATCACAAAAGCACACTGTGCTTTTGTCCTGGTTCAAGTATCTCAAAGCTGAATCACTAGGTAGCAAAAGAGTTTCAAACTTACATAAAAGCATTTTAGCCAACTGGAAATAATTCCATGTTTCTTAGATTGTGGGTACTAGGTTTCTTTGTGTATTTCAATGAAACTCTGAAAAAATGATTCTCTCATGTGCCCCTCAAGGCTCCCCAAGTTTGGTCATCCCACCATCAAGGTGTTTTTTGTTTACAGTCTATTGGAAGTTTACCCTGATTAGGCGAAAATGCCTGAAAACGCCTGTGAGTTTAATTCTTAAATGGTTAATTCTAGAACTTTAAAAATGCAGAACAACACTTCAGTTCACAAAAGCACACTGTGCTTCTATACTGGTTCAAGTATCTCAAAGCTAAATCACTAAATAGCAAAAGAGTTTCAAACTCACAGAAAAGCGTTTTAGCCAACTGGAAATAATTCCATGTTTTTTAGCTTGTGGGTACTAGTTTTCTTTGTGTATTTCAATGAAACTCTGACAAAAATGATTCTCTCTTGTGCCCCTCATGGATCCCCAAATTAGGTCAATCCACCATCACATGTTTTTTTGTTTAGAGCCTATTGGATGTTTACCCTGATTAGGCAAATTTCACTGAAAACGCCTGTAGTTTTAATTCCTCAATGGTTAATGCTAGAACGTTGAAAATGCAGAAAAGCACTTCAGATCACAAGAGCACACTGTGCTTCTGTCCTGGTTCAAGTATCTCAAAGCTGAATCACTAGGTATCAAAAGAGTTTCAAACTCAGAGAAAAGCGTTTTAGCCAACTGGAAATAATTCCATGTTTCTTAGCTTGTGGTCCTAGGTTTCTTTGTGTATTTCAATGAAACTCTGACAAAATGATTGTCTCTTGTGCCCCTCATGGCTCCCCAAATTTGGTCAATCCACCATCATGTGTTTTTTTTGTTTAGAGCCTATTGGATGTTTACCCTGATTAGGCAAATTTCACTGAAAACGCCTGTAGTTTAATTCCTCAATGGTTAATGCTAGAACGTTGAAAATGCAGAAAAGCACTTCACATCACAAGAGCACACTGTGCTTATGTCCTCATTCAAGTATCTCAAAGCTGAATCACTAGGTAGCAAAAGAGATTCAAACTTACATAAAAGCATTTTAGCCAACTGGAAATAATTCCATGTTTCTTAGATTGTGGGCACTAGGTTTCTTTGTGTATTTCAATGAAACTCTGAAAAAATGATTCTCTCATGTGCCGCTCAAGGCTCCCCAAGTTTGGTCATCCCACCATCATGTGTTTTTTTGTTTAGAGCCTATTGGATGTTTACCCTGATTAGGCGAAAATGCCTGAAAATGCCTGTATTTTAATTCTTAAATGGTTAATGCTAGAACTTTGAAAACGCAGAAAAGCACTTCAGATCACAAAAGCACACTGTGCTTTTGTCCTGGTTCAAGTATCTCAAAGCTGAATCACTAGGTAGCAAAAGAGTTTCAAACATACATAAAAGCATTTTAGCCAACTGGAAATAATTCCATGTTTCTTAGATTGTGGGTCCTAGGTTTCTTTGTGTATTTCAATGAAACTCTGAAAAAATGATTTTCTCATGTGCCCCTCAAGGCTCCCCAAGTTTGGTCATCCCACCATCAAGGGTGTTTTGTTTTACAGTCTATTGGAGGTTTACCCTGATTAGGCGAAAATGCCTGAAAACGCCTGTGAGTTTAATTCTTAAATGGTTAATTCTAGAACTTTAAAAATGCAGAACAAGACACTTTAGTTCACAAAAGCACACTGTGCTTCTATACTGGTTCAAGTATCTCAAAGCTAAATCACTAGATAGCAAAAGAGTTTCAAACTCACAGAAAAGCGTTTTAGCCAACTGGAAATAATTCCATGTTTTTTAGCTTGTGGGTACTAGTTTTCTTTGTGTATTTCAATGAAACTCTGACAAAATGATTGTCTCTTGTGCCCCTCATGGCTCCCCAAATTTGGTCATTCCACCATCACGTGTTTTTTTTTTAGAGCCTATTAAATGTTTACCCTGATTAGGCGAAAATGCCTGAAAACGCCTGTAGTTTAATTCTTCAATGGTTAATGCTAGAACTTTGAAAAACGCAGAAAAGCACTTCAGATCACAAAAGCACACTGTGCTTCTGTCCTGGTTCAAGTATCTCAAAGCTGAATCACTAGGTAGCAAAAGAGTTTCAAACTCACAGAAAAGCGTTTTAGCCAACTGGAAATAATTCTATGTTTCTTAGCTTGTGGGTCCTAGGTTTCTTTGTGTATTTCAATGAAACTCTGACAAAATGATTCTCTCTTGTGCCCCTCATGGATCCCCAAATTAGGTCAATCCAACATCACGTGTTTTTTGTTTAGAGCCTATTGGATGTTTACCCTGATTAGGCAAATTTCACTGAAAACGCCTGTAGTTTAATTCCTCAATGGTTAATGCTAGAACGTTGAAAATGCAGAAAAGCACTTCAGATCACAAGAGACACTGTGCTTCTGTCCTGGTTCAAGTATCTCAAAGCTGAATCACTAGGTATCAAAAGAGTTTCAAACTCAGAGAAAAGCGTTTTAGCCAACTGGAAATAATTCCATGTTTCTTATCTTGTGGGTACTAGGTTTCTTTGTGTATTTCAATGAAACTCTGACAAAATGATTCTCTCATGTGCCCCTCAAGGCTCCCCAAGTTTGGTCATCCCACCATCACGTGTTTTTTGTTTAGAGCCTATTGGATGTTTACCCTGATTAGGCGAAAATGCCTGAAAACGCCTGTGAGTTTAATTCTTAAATGGTTAATGCTATTACTTAAAAACGCAGAACAACCCTTTAGTTCGCAAGAGCACACTGTGCTTCTGTCCTGGTTCAAGTATCTCAAAGCTGAATCACTAGGTAGCAAAACAGTTTCAAACTCACAGAAAAGCGTTTTAGCCAACTGGAAATAATTCTATGTTTCTTAGCTTGTGGGTCCTAGGTTTCTTTGTGTATTTCAATGAAACTCTGACAAAATGATTCTCTCTTGTGCCCCTCATGGATCCCCAAATTAGGTCAATCCACCATCACGGGTTTTTTTTGTTTAGAGCCTATTGGATATTTACCCTGATTAGGCGAATTTCACTGAAAACGCCTGTTAGTTTAATTCCTCAATGGTTAATGCTAGAATTTGAAAATGCAGAAAAGCACTTCAGATCCCAAGAGCACACTGTGCTTTTTTCCTGGTTCAAGTATCTCAAAGCTGAATCACTAGGTAACAAAATAGTTTCAAACTCACAGAAAAGCGTTTTAGCGAACTGGAAATAATTCCATGTTTCTTATCTTCTGGGCACTAGGTTTCTTTGTGTATTTCAATGAAACTCTGAAGAAATGATTCTCTCATGTGCCCCTCAAGGCTCCCCAAGTTTGTTCATCCCACCATCAAGGGTGTTTTTTTTTACAGTCTATTGGAGGTTTACCCTGATTAGGCGAAAATGCCTGAAAACGCCTGTGAATTTAATTCTTAAATGGTTAATTCTAGAACTTTAAAAATGCAGAACAACACTTTAGTTCACAAGAGCACACTGTGCTTCTATCCTGGTTCAAGTATCTCAAAGCTGAATCACTAGATTGCAAAAGAGTTTCAAACTCACAGAAAAGCGTTTTAGCCAACTGGAAATAATTCCATGTTTTTTAGCTTGTGGGTACTAGGTTTCTTTGTGTATTTCAATGAAACTCTGACAAAATGATTCTCCCTTGTGCCCCTCATGGCTCCCCAAATTTGGTCAATCCTCCATCATGTGTTTTTTTGTTTAGAACCTATTGGATGTTTACCATGATTAGGCAAATTTCACTGAAAACGCCTGTAGTTTAATTCCTCAATGGTTAATGCTAGAACTTTGAAAATGCAGAAAAGCACTTCACATCACAAGAGCACACTGTGCTTCTGTCCTGGTTCAAGTATCTCAAAGCTGAATCACTAGGTAGCAATAGAGTTTCAAACTCACAGAAAAGCGTTTTAGCCAACTGGAAATAATTCCATGTTTCTTAGCTTGTGGGTACTAGGTTTCTTTGTGTATTTCAATGAAATTCTGAAAAAATGATTCTCTCATGTGCCCCTCAAGGCTCCCCAAGTTTGGTCATGCCCACCATCACGTGTTTTTTGTTTAGAGCCTATTGGATGTTTACCCTGATTAGGCGAAAATGCCTGAAAACGCCTGTAGTTTAATTCTTAAATGGTTAATGCTAGAACTTTGAAAACGCAGAAAAGCACTTCAGATCACAAAAGCACACTGTGCTTCTGTCCTGGTTCAAGTATCTCAAAGCTGAATCACTAGGTAGCAAAAGAGTTTCAAACTCTCAGAAAAGCGATTTAGCCAAATGGAAATAATTCCATGTTTCTTAGCTTCTGGGTACTAGGTTTCTTTGTTTATTTCAATGAAACTCTGACAAAATGATTCCCTCTTGTGTCCCTCATGGCTCCACAAATTTGGTCAATCCACAATCACGGGTTTTTTGTTTAGAGCCTATTGGATGTTTACCCTGATTAGGCGAATTTCACTGAAAAGGCCTGTAGTTTAATTCCTCAATGGTTAATGCTAGAACTTTGAAAATGCAGAAAAGCACTTCAGATCACAAGAGCACACTGTGGTCCTGTCCTGGTTCAAGTATCTCAAAGCTGAATCACTAGGTAGCAAAAGAGTTTCAAACTCACAGAAATGCGTTTTAGCGAACTGGAAATAATTCCCTGTTTCTTAGCTTCTGGGCACTAGGTTTCTTTGCGTATTTCAATGAAACTCTGATAAAATGGTTCTCTCATGTGTTCTCATGGGCTTCCCACTTTTGGTCATCTCTCCATCACGGGAACTTTGTTTAGAGCCTTATTGATGTTTACCGGGATTAGG
>JAKELJ010000064.1:22206-58274 GCA_025594165.1 Tamias sibiricus
GACCTAACTTGGGGAGCCACGAGGAGCTCATGAGAGAAACATTTAATCAGAGATTCATTGAAATACACAAAAAAACCTCGTGCCCAAGAGCTAAGAAACTGGGCAATTATTTCTAGTTTGCTAAAACTCTTTTCTGTGAGTTTGAAACTGTTTTGCTACCAAGTGATTCAGCTTTGAGGATATGTGAACCAGGACAGAAGCACAGTGTGCTCTTGTGAAACTAAAGTGCTTTTCTGCATTTTCGAAAGTTCTAGCATTAACCATTTATGTATTACAATAACTGGCATTTTCAGGCAAATTCGCCTAATCAGAATAAACATACATAAGGGTCTAAAAAAGCACACCCGTGATGGTGGGATGACCAAAATTTTGGAGCCATGGGGGGCACATCAGAGAATCATTTTATAAGAGTTTCATTGAAATACACAAAGAAACCTCATGCCCAAGAGCTAAGAAACAGGCAATTATTTCCAGTTTGTTAAAACGCATTTCTGTGAGTTTGAAACTGTTTTTGCTACCTAGTGATTCAGCTTTGAGATACTTGAACCAATAGAGAACCACAGTGTGCTCTAGTGAACTAATGTGCTTTCCTGCATTTTCAAAGTCCTAGCATAAATCATAGATGAATTAAAGTAACAGGCGTTTTCACGCAAATTCGCCTAATCCGGGTAAACATCAATAAGGCTCTAAACAAAGTTCCCGTGATGGAGAGATGACCAAAAGTGGGAAGCCATGAGGACACATGAGAGAATCATTTTATCAGGGTTTCATTGAAATACGCAAAGAAACCTAGTACCCACAAGCTAAGAAACATGGAATTATTTCCAGTTCGCTAAAAACGCTTTTCTGTGAGTTTGAAACTCTTGCTACCTAGTGATTCAGCTTTGAGATACTTGAACCAGGACAGAAGCACAGTGTGCTCTTGTGATCTGAAGTGCTTTTCTGCATTTTCAAAGTTCTAGCATTAACCATTGAGGAATTAAACTACAGGCGTTTTTCAGTGAAATTAGCCTAATCAGGGTAAACATCCAATAGGCTCTAAACAAAAAACCCGTGATGGTGAATTGACCAAATTTGGGGAGCCATGAGGGGCACAAGAGAGAATCATTTTGTCAGAGTTTCATTGAAATACACAAAGAAACCTAGTACCCACAAGCTAAGAAACATGGAAGTATTTCCAGTTGGCTAAAACGCTTTTCTGTGAGTTTGAAAATCTTTTGCTACCTAGTGATTCAGCTTTGAGATACTTGAACCAGAACAGAAACACAGTGTGCTCTTGTGAACTAAAGTGTTGTTCTGTGATTTTAAAGTTCTAGCATTAACCATTTAAGAATTAAATTCACAGGATTTTTCAGGCATTTTCGCCTAATCAGGTTAAACATCCAATAGACTGTAACCAAAACACCCTTGATGGTGGGATGACCAAACTTGGGGAGCCATGAGGGGCACATGAGAGAATCATTTTTTCAGAGTTTCATTGAAATACACAAAGAAACCGAGTGCCCAGCAGCTAAGAAACATGGAATGATTTCCAGTTGGCTAAAACGCTTTTCTCTGAGTTTGAAACTCTTTTGCTACCTACTGATTCAGCTTCGAGATACTTGAACCAGGACAGGAGTACAGTGTGCTCTTGTGATCTGAAGTGCTTTTCTGCATTTTCAATGTTCTAGCATTAACCATTGATGAATTAAACTACAGGCGTTTTCAGTGAAATTCGCCTAATCAGGGTAAACATCCAATAGGCTCTAAACAAAAAACCCGTGATGGTGGATTGACTAAATTTGGGGACCCATGAGGGGCACAAGAGAGAATCATTTTGTCAGAGTTTCATTGAGATACAGAAAGAAACCTAGTACCCACAAGCTAAAAATCATGGAATTATTTCCCAGTTGGCTAAAACGCTTTTCTGTGAGTTTGAAACTATTTTGCTACCTAGTGATTCAGCTTTGAGATACTTGAACCAGGACAGACGCACAGTGTGCTCTTGTGATCTGAAGTGCTTTTCTGCATTTTCAACTTTCTAGCATTAACCATTGAGGAATTAAGCTACAGGCGTTTTCAGTGAAATTTGCCTAATCAGGGTAAACATCCAATAGGCTCTAAACAAAAAACACGTGATGGTGGATTGACCTAATTTGGGGAGCCATGAGGGGCATAAGAGAAAATCATTTTTTTCAGAGTTTCATTGAAATACACAAAGAAACCTAGGACCCACAAGCTAAGAAACATGGAATTATTTCCAGTTGGCTAAAACGCTTTTCTGTGAGTTTGAAACTCTTTTGCTACCTAGTGATTCAGCTTTGAGATACTTGAACCAGGACAGAAGCACAGTGTGCTGCTGTGAACTAAAGTGTTGTTCTGCTTTTTTAAAGTTCTAGCATTTATCATTTAAGAATTAAACTCACAGGCTTTTTCAGGCATTTTGGCATAATCAGGGTAAACATCCAATAGACTGTAAAACAAAACACCCTTGATGGTGGGTGATGACCAAACTTGGGAGCCTTGAGGGGCACATGAGAGAATCATTTCTTCAGAGTTTCATTAAAATACACAAAGAAACCTAGTGCCCAGAGGATAAGAAACATGAAATTATTTCCAGTTCGCTAAAACGCTTTTCTGTGAGTTTGAAACTATTTTGTTACCTAGTGATTCAGCTTTGAGATACTTGAACCAGGAAAGAAGCACAGTGTGCTCTTGTGATCTGAAGTGCTTTTCTGCATTTTCAAAGTTCTATCATTAACCATTTGAGGAATTAAACTAACAGGCGTTTTCACGTGAAATTCGCCTAATCAGGGTAAACATCCAATAGGCTCTCTAAACAAAAAACCCGTGATGGTGGATTGACCAAAAATTTGGGGAGCCATGAGGGGAAAAAGAGAGAATCATTTTGTCAGAATTTCATTGAAATACACAAAGAAACCTAGTACCCACAAGCTAAGAAACATGGAAGTATTTCCAGTTGGCTAAAACGCTTTTCTGTGAGTTTGAAACTCTTTTGTTACCTAGTGATTCAGCTTTGAGATACTTGAACCAGGACAGGAGAACCGTGTGCTCTTGTGATCTGAAGTGCTTTTTCTGCATTTTCAATGTTCTAGCATTAACAATTGATGAATTAAACTACAGGCGTTTTCAGTGAAATTTCGCCTAATCAGGGTAAATATCCAATAGGCTCTAAACAAAAATCCCGTGATGGTGGATTGACTAAATTTTGGGGGCCCATGAGGGGCACAAGAGAGAATCATTTTGTCAGAGTTTCATTGAGATACAGAAAGAAACCTAGTACCCACAAGCTAAGAAATCTGGAATTATTTCCAGTTGGCTAAATCGCTTTTCTGTGAGTTTGAAACTCTTTTGCTACCTAGTGATTCAGCTTTGAGATACTTGAACCAGGACAGGAGCACAGTGTGCTCTTGTGATCTGAAGTGCTTTTCTGCATTTTCAAAGTTGTAGCTTTAACCATTGAGGAATTAAACTACAGGCCTTTTCAGTGAAATTCGCCTAATCAGGGTAAACATCCAATAGGCTCTAAACAAAAAACCCGTGATTGTGGATTGACCAAATTTGGGGAGCCATGAGGGACACAAGAAGGGAATCATTTTGTCAGAGTTTCATTGAAATAACAAAGAAACCTAGTACCCAGAAGCTAAGAAACATGGAATTATTTCCAGTTGGCTAAAATGCTTTTATGTGAGTTTGAAACTCTTTTGCTACCTAGTGATTCTGCTTTGAGATACTTGAACCAGGACAAAAGCACAGTGTGCTTTTTTGATCTGAAGTGCTTTTCTGCGTTTTCGAAGTTCTAGCATAAACCATTTAAGAATTAAACTACAGGCGTTTTCAGGCATTTTCGCCTAATCAGGGTAAACATCCAATAGGCTCTAAACAAAAAAACACGTGATGGTGGATTGACCTAATTTAGGGAGCCATGAGGGGCACAAGAGAGAATCATTTTTTCAGAGTTTCATTGAAATACACAAAGAAACCTAGGACCCACAAGCTAAGAAACAGGGAATTATTTCCAGTTGGCTAAAACGCTTTTCTGTGAGTTTGAAACTCTTTTGCTACCTAGTGATTCAGCTTTGAGATACTTTAACCAGGACAAAAGCACAGTGTGCTCTTCTGAACTAAAGTGTTGTTCTGCATTTTTAAAGTTTCTAGAATTAACCATTTAAGAATTAAAATTCACAGGCGTTTTCAGGCATTTTCGCCTAATCAGGGTAAACCTCCAATAGACTGTAAACAAAACACCCTTGATGGTGGGATGACCAAACTTGGGGAGCCTTGAGGGGCACATGAGAGAATCATTTCTTCAGAGTTTCATTGAAATACACAAAGAAACCTAGTGCCCAGAAGATAAGAAACATGGAATTATTTCCAGTTCGCTAAAACGCTTTTCTGTGAGTTTGAAACTATTTTTGTTACCTAGTGATTCAGCTTTGAGATACTTGAACCAGGAAAGAAGCACAGTGTGCTCTTGTGATCTGACGTGCTTTTCTGCATTTTCAAATTCTAGCATTAAACCATTGAGGAATTAAACTAACAGGCGTTTTCAGTGAAATTCGCCTAATCAGGGTAAACATCCAATAGGCTAAACATAAACAAAAAAACCGTGATAGTAGATTGACCAAATTTGGGGAGCCATGAGGGGCCATGAGGGGCAAAGAGAGAATCATTTTGTCAGAGTTTCATTGAAATACACAAAGAAAACCTAGTACCCACAAGCTAAAAAACATGGAATTATTTCCAGTTGGCTAAAACGCTTTTCTGTGAGTTTGAAACTCTTTTGCTATCTAGTGGTTCAGCTTTGAGATACTTGAACCAGGATAGAAGCACAGTGTGCTTTTGTGAACTAAAGTGTTGTTCTGCGTTTTTAAAGTTTGCTAGAATTATCCCATTTAAGAATTAAACTCACAGGCGTTTTCAGGCATTTTCGCCTAATCAGGGTAAACCTCCAATAGACTGTAAAAAAAACCACCCTTGATGGTGGGATGACCAACGTGGGGAGCCTTGAGGGGCACATGAGAGAATCATTTTTTCAGAGTTTCATTAAAATACACAAAGAAAACCTAGTATCCACAAGCTAAGAAACATTGAATTATTTCAGTTGGCTAAATGCTTTTATGTGAGTTTGAAACTCTTTTGCTACCTAGTGATTCAGCTTTGAGATACTTGAACCAGGACAAAAGCACAGTGTGCTTTTGTGATCTGAATTGCTTTTCTGCATTTTCGAAGTTCTAGCATTAACCATTTAAGAATTAAACTACAGGCGTTTTCAGGCATTTTCGCCTTATCAGGGTAAACATCCAATAGCTCTAAACAAAAAAACACGTGATGGTGGGATGACCAAACTTGGGGAGCCTTGAGGGGCACATGAGAGAATCATTTTGTCAGAGTTTCATTGAAATACACAAAGAAAACCTAGTACCCACAAGCTAAGAAACATGGAATTATTTCCAGTTGGCTAAAACGCTTTTCTCTGAGTTTGAAACTCTTTTGCTACCTAGTAATTCAGCTTTGAGATACTTGAACCAGGACAGAAGCACAGTGTGCTCTTGTGATCTGAAGTGCTTTTCTGCATTTTCAACAATCTAGCATTAACCATTGAGGAATTAAACTACAGGCGTTTTCAGTTAAATTTGCCTAATCTGGGTAAACATCCAATAGGCTCTAAACAAAAAAACACGTGATGGTGGATTGACCTAATTTGGGGAGCCATGAGGGAACACAAGAGAGAATCATTTATTTCAGAGTTTCATTGAAATACACAAAGAAACCTAGGACCCACAAGCTAAGAAACATGGAATTATTTCCAGTTGGCTAAAAACGCTTTTCTGTGAGTTTGAAACTCTTTTGCTACCTAGTGATTCAGCTTTCAGATACTTGAACCAGGACAGAAGCACAGTGTGCTGCTGTGAACTAAAGTGTTGTTCCCTCTGCGTTTTTAAAGTAATAGCATTAAACCATTTAAGAATTAAACTCACAGGCGTTTTCAGGCATTTTCGCCTAATCAGGGTAAACATCCAATAGACTGTAAACAAAACACCCTTGATGGTGGGATGACCAAACTTGGGGAGCCTTGAGGGGTACATGAGAGAATCATTTTTCAGAGTTTCATTGAAATTCACAAAGAAACCTAGTACCCACAAGCTAAGAAACATGGAATTATTTCCAGTTGGCTAAAACTCTTTTCTGTGAGTTTGAAACTCTTTTGCTACCTAGTGATTCAGCTTAGAGATACTTGAACCAGGAGAGAAGCACAGTGTGCTGCTTGTGAACTAAAGTGTGTTTTCTGCATTTCTAAAGTTCTAGCATTAATCATTTAAGATTTAAAAACTCACAGGCTTTTTCAGGCATTTTCGTCTAATCAGGGTAAATATCCAATAGACTGTAAACAAAACACCCTGATGGTGGGATGACCAAAACTTGGGGAGCCTTGAGGGGCACATGAGAGAATCATTTTGTCAGAGTTTCATTGAAATACACAAAGAAACCTAGTACCTACAAGCTAAGAAACATGGAATTATTTCCAGTTGGCTAAAACGCTTTTCTCTGAGTTTGAAAACTCTTTTGCTACCTACTGATTCAGCTTCGAGATACTTGAACCAGGACAGTTGAGAACAGTGTGCTCTTGTGATCTGAAGTGTTTTCTGCATTTTCAATGTTCTAGCATTAACCATTGATGAATTAAACTACAGGCGTTTTCAGTGAAATTCGCCTAATCAGGGTAAAACATCCAATAGGCTCTAAACAAAAAACCCGTGATGGTGGATTGACTAAATTTGGGGACCCATGAGGGGCACAAGAGAGAATCATTTTGTCAGAGTTTCATTGAGATACAGAAAGAAACCTAGTACCCACAAGCTAAAAAATCATGGAATTATTTCCAGTTGGCTAAAACGCTTTTCTGTGAGTTTGAAACTATTTTGCTATCTAGTGATTCAGCTTTGAGATACTTGAACCAGGACAAAAGCACAGTGTGCTTTTGTGATCTGAAGTGCTTTTCTACGTTTTCAAAGTTCTAGCATTAACCATTTAAGAATTAAACTACAGGCGTTTTCAGGCATTTTCGCCTAATCAGGGCACACATCCAATAGGCTCTAAAAAAAAACACGTGATGGTGGGATGACCAAACTTGGGGAGCCTTGAGGGCACATGAGAGAATCATTTTGTCAGAGTTTCATTGAAATAAACAAAGAAACCTAGTACCCACAAGCTAAGAAACATGGAATTATTACCAGTTGGCTAAAACGCTTTTCTCTGAGTTTGAAACTCTTTTGCTACCTAGTGATTCAGCTTTGAGATACTTGAACCAGGACAGAAGCACAGTGTGCTCTTGTGATCTGAAGTGCTTTTCTGCATTTTCAAAGTTCTAGCATAACCATTTAAGAATTAAAAACTACAGGCGTTTTCAGGCAATTTTCGCCTAATCAGGGTAAACATCCAATAGGCTCTAAACAAAAAACACGTGATGGTGGATTGACCTAATTTAGGGAGCCATGAGGGGCACAAGAGAGAATCATTTTTTCAGAGTTTCATTGAAATACACAAAGAAACCTAGGACCCACAAGCTAAGAAACATGGAAATATTTCCAGTTGGCTAAAACGCTTTTCTGTGAGTTTGAAACTCTTTTGCTACCTAGTGATTCAGCTTTGAGATACTTTAACCAGGACAAAAGCACAGTGTGCTCTTCTGTGAACTAAAGTGTTTTGTTCTGCATTTTTAAAGTTCTAGATTAACCATTTAAGAATTAAATTCACAGGCGTTTTCAGGCATTTTCGCCTAATCAGGGTAAACCTCCAATAGACTGTAAACATAACACCCCTTGATGATGGTGGTATGACCAAACTTGGGGAGCCTTGAGGGGCACATGAGAGAATCATTTTTCAGAGTTTCATTGAAATACACAAAGAAACCTAGTGCCCAGAAGATAAGAAACATGGAATTATTTCCAGTTCGCTAAAACGCTTTTCTGTGAGTTTGAAACTATTTTGTTACCTAGTGATTCAGCTTTGAGATACTTGAACCAGGAAAGAAGCACAGTGTGCTCTTGTGATCTGAAGTGCTTTTCTGGATTTTCAAATTCTAGCATTAACCATTGAGGAATTAAACTAACAGGCGTTTTCAGTGAAATTCGCCTAATCAGGGTAAACATCCAATAGGCTCTAAACAAAAAACCCGTGATGTAGATTGACCAAATTTGGGGAGCCATGAGGGGAAAAAGAGAGAATCATTTTGTCAGAGTTTCATTGAAATACACAAAGAAACCTAGTACCCACAAGCTAAAAAACATGGGATTATTTCCAGTTGGCTAAAAATGCTTTTTTCTGTGAGTTTGAAACTCTTTTGCTATCTAGTGATTCAGCTTTGAGATACTTGAACCAGGATAGAAGCACAGTGTGCTTTTTGTGAACTAAAGTGTTGTTCTGCGTTTTTAAAGTTCTAGAATTATCCATTAAGAAATTAAACTCACTGGCGTTTTCAGGCATTTTCGCCTAATCAGGGTAAACATCCAATAGACTGTAAAAAAAACACCCTTGATGGTGGGATGACCAAAAGTTGGGGAGCCTTGAGGGGCACATGAGAGAATCATTTTTTTCAGAGTTTCATTAAAATACACAAAGAAACCTAGTATCCACAAGCTAAGAAACATTGAATTATTTCCAGTTGGCTAAAATGCTTTTATGTGAGTTTGAAACTCTTTTGCTACCTAGTGATTCAGCTTTGAGATACTTGAACCAGGACAAAAGCACAGTGTGCTTTTGTAAATCTGAAGTGCTTTTTCTGCGTTTTCGAAGTTCTAGCATTAACCATTTAAGAATTAAACTACAGGCGTTTTCAGGCATTTTCGCCTTATCAGGGTAAACATCCAATAGGCTCTAAACAAAAAACACGTGATGGTGGGATGACCAAAACTTGGGGAGCCTTGAGGGGCACATGAGAGAATCATTTTGTCAGAGTTTCATTGAAATACACAAAGAAACCTAGTACCCACAAGCTAAGAAACATGGAATTATTTCCAGTTGGCTAAAACGCTTTTCTCTGAGTTTGAAACTCTTTTGCTACCTAGTAATTCAGCTTTGAGATACTTGAACCAGGACAGAAGCACAGTGTGCTCTTGTGATCTGAAGTGCTTTTCTGCATTTTCAACAATCTAGCATTAACCATTGAGGAATTAAACTACAGAGGCGTTTTCAGTTAAATTTTTGCCTAATCTGGGTAAAAACATCCAATAGGCTCTAAACAAAAAACGTGATGGGACTGGAATGACCTAATTTGGGGAGCCATGAGGGGCACAAGAGAGAATCATTATTTCAGAGTTTCATTGAAATACACAAAGAAACCTAGGACCCACAAGCTAAGAAACATGGAATTATTTCCAGTTGGCTAAAACGCTTTTCTGTGAGTTTGAAACTCTTTTGCTACCTAGTGATTCAGCTTTCAGATACTTGAACCAGGAGAGAAGCACAGTGTGCTCTGCTGTGAACTAAAGTGTTGTTCTGCGTTTTTAAAGTTCTAGCATTTATCATTTAAGAATTAAACTCACAGGCTTTTTCAGGCATTTTCGCCTAATCAGGGTAAACATCCAATAGACTGTAAACAAAACAAAACCCTTGATGGTGGGATGACCAAACTTGGGGAGCCTTGAGGGGCACATGAGAGAATCATTTTTTTCAGAGTTTCATTGAAATACACAAAGAAACCTAGTACCCTACAAGCTAAGAAACATGGAATTATTTCCAGTTGGCTAAAAACGCTTTTCTGTGAGTTTGAAAAATCTCTTTTGCTACCTAGTGAATTCAGCTTTGAGATACTTGAACCAGGACAGAAGCAGAGTTTGCTCTTGTGATCTGAAGTGCTTTTCTGCATTTTCAAAGTTCTAGCATTAAAATTTGAGGAATTAAACTACAGGCGTTTTCTGTGGAAATTTGCCTAATCAGGGTAAACATTCCAATAGGCTCTAAACAAAAAACACGTGATGGTGGACTGACCAAATTTGGGGATCCTTGAGGGGCACATTGAGAGAATCATTATGTCAGAGTTTCATTGAAATACACAAAGAAACCTAGGACCCACAAGCTAAGAAACATGGAATTATTTCCAGTTGGCTAAAAACGCTTTTCTGTGAGTTTGAAACTCTTTTTGCTACCTAGTGATTCAGCTTTGAGATACTTGAACCAAGGACTGAAGCACAGTGTGCTGCTGTGAACTGAAGTGCTTTTCTGCGTTTTCAAAGTAATAGCATTAACCATTTGAGAATTAAACTTAACAGAGGCGTTTTCAGGAAATTTTCGCTAATCAGGGTAAACATCCAATAGACTGTAAACAAAAAACCCGTGATGGAGGGATGACCAAACTTGGGGACCATGAGGGGTACATGAGAGAATCATTTTTTCAGAGTTTCATTGAAATACACAAAGAAAACCTAGTACCCACAAGCTAAGAAACATGGAATTATTTCCAGTTGGCTAAAACTCTTTTCTGTGAGTTTGAAACTCTTTTGCTACCTAGTGATTCAGCTTTGAGATACTTGAACCAGGAGAGAAGCACAGTGTGCTGCTGTGAACTAAAGTGTTGTTCTGCGTTTTTAAAGTTCTAGCATTAATCATTTAAGATTTAACTCACAGGCTTTTTCAGGCATTTTCGTCTAATCAGGGTAAATATCCAATAGACTGTAAACAAAACACCCTTGATGGTGGGATGACCAAACTTGGGGAGCCTTGAGGGGCACATGAGAGAATCATTTTGTCAGAGTTTCATTGAAATACACAAAGAAACCTAGTACCCACAAACTAAGAAACATGGAATTATTTCCAGTTGGCTAAAACGCTTTTCTGTGAGTTTGAAAATCTTTTGCTACCTAGTGATTCAGCTTTGAGATACTTGAACCAGGACAGAAGCTGAGTGTGCTCTTGTGATCTGAAGTGCTTTTCTGCATTTTTCAACGTTCTAGCATTAACCATTGAGGAATTAAACTACAGGCGTTTTCAGTGAAATTTGCCTAATCAGGGTAAACATTCAATAGGCTCTAAACAAAAAACACCCTTGATGGTGGATTGACCAAATTTGGGGATACCATGAGGGGCACAAGGTAGAGAATCATTTTTTCAGAGTTTCATTGAAATACACAAAGAAACCTAGTACCCACAAGCTAAGAAACATGGAATTATTTCCAGTTGGCTAAAACGCTTTTCTGTGAGTTTTGAAACTCTTTTGCTACCTAGTGATTCAGCTTTCAGATACTTGAACCAGGAAGAAGCACAGTGTGCTCTTGCGAACTAAAGTGTTGTTCTGCGTTTTTAAAGTTCTAGCATTAACCATTTTAAGAATTAAACTACAGGCGTTTTTCAGGCATTTTCGCCTAATCAGGGTAAACATCCCCCAATAGACTGTAAACAAAAACACCCTTGATGGTGGGATGACCAAACTTGGGGAGCCTTGAGGGGCACATGAGAGAATCATTTTTTCAGAGTTTCATTGAAATACACAAAGAAACCTAGGGACCCACAAGCTAAGAAACATGGAATTATTTCCAGTTGGCTAAAACGCTTTTCTGTGAGTTTGAAACTCTTTTGCTACCTAGTGATTCAGCTTTCAGATACTTGAACCAGGACAGAAGCACAGTGTGCTCTGCTGTGAACTAAAGTGTTGTTCTGCGTTTTTAAAGTATAGCATTAACCATTTAAGAATTAAACTCACAGGCGTTTTTCAGGCATTTTTCGCCTAATCAGGGTAAATATCCAATAGACTGTAAACAAAACCACCCTTGATGGTGGGATGACCAAACTTGGGGAGCCTTGAGGGGCACATGAGAGAAATCATTTTGTCAGAGTTTCATTGAAATTCACAAAGAAACCTAGTACCCACAAGCTAAGAAACATGGAATTATTTCCAGTTGGCTAAAACGCTTTTTCTCTGAGTTTGAAACTCTTTTGCTACCTAGTGATTTCAGCTTTGAGATACTTGAACCAGGACAGAAGCACAGTGTGCTCTTGTGATCTGAAGTGCTTTTCTGCATTTTTTCAAACGTTTTAGCATTAACCATTGAGGAATTAAACTACAGGCGTTTTTCAGTGAAATTTGCCTAATCAGGGTAAACAATCCAATAGGCTCTAAACAAAAAAAAAACACGTTGATGGTGGATTGACCTAATTTGGGGATCCATGAGGGGCACAAGAGAGAATCATTTTGTCAGAGTTTCATTGAAATACACAAAGAAACCTAGGACCCACAAGCTAAGAAACATGGAATTATTTCCAGTTGGCTAAAACTCTTTTCTGTGAGTTTGAAAACTCTTTTGCTACCTAGTGATTCAGCTTTCAGATACTTGAACCAGGACAGAAGCACAGTGTGCTGCTGTGAACTAAAGTGTTTTTCTGCGTTTTTAAAGTAATAGCATTAACCATTTAAGAATTAAACTCACAGGCGTTTTCAGGCATTTTTCGCCTAATCAGGGTAAACATCCAATAGACTGTAAACAAAACACCCTTGATGGTGGGATGACCAAACTTGGGGACCTTGAGGGGTACATGAGAGAATCATTTTTTCAGAGTTTCATTGAAATTCCACAAAGAAACCTAGTACCCACAAGCTAAGAAACATGGAATTTATTTCCAGTTGGCTAAAACTCTTTTCTGTGAGTTATGAAACTCTTTTGCTGCCTAGTGATTCAGCTTTGAGATACTTGAACCAGTAGAGAAGCACAGTGTGCTGCTGTGAACTAAAGTGTTGTTCTGCGTTTTTAAAGTTCTAGCATTAAAAGCATTTAAAGATTTAAACTCACAGGCTTTTTCAGGCATTTTTCGTCCTAATTCAGGGTAAATATCCAATAGACTGTAAACAAAACACCCTTGATGGTGGGATGACCAAACTTGGGGAGCCTTGAGGGGCACATGAGAGAATCATTTTTGTCAGAGTTTCATTGAAATACACAAAGAAACCTAGTACCTACAAGCTAAGAAACATGGAATTATTTCCAGTTGGCTAAAAACGCTTTTTCTGTGAGTTTGAAACTCTTTTGCTACCTAGTAATTCAGCTTTGAGATACTTGAACCAGGACAGAAGCAGAGTGTGCTCTTGTGATCTGAAGTGCTTTTCTGCATTTTCAAACGTTCTAGCATTAACCATTGAGGAATTAAACTACAGGCGTTTTCTGTGAAATTTGCCTAATCAGGGTAAACATTCAATAGGCTCTAAACAAAAAACACTGATGATGGTGGATACATGACCAAATTTGGGGATCCCCCATGAGGAGCACAAGAGAGAATCATTATGTCAGAGTTTCATTTGAAATACACAAAGAAACCTAGGACCCACAAGCTAAGAAACATTGGAAATTAATTAATTTCCAGTTGGCTAAAACGCTTTTCTTTCTGGGTATGAGTTTGAAACTCTTTTGCTACCTAGTGATTAAACAGCTTTCAGATACTTGAACCAGGACAGAAGCACAGTGTGCTGCTGTGAACTAAAGTGTTGTTCTGCCTGTTTTTTCAAAGTTTCTAGCATTAACCATTTAAGAATTAAACTCACAGGCGTTTTTTATACCCCTCAGAACATCTCAGGCATTTTCGCCTAATCAGGGTAAACATCCAATAGACTGTAAACAAAACACCCTTGATGGTGGGATGACCAAACTTGGGGGAGCCTTGAGGGGCACATGAGAGAATCATTTTTTCAGAGTTTCATTGAAATACACAAAGAAGCCTAGTACCCACAAGCTAAGAAACATGGAATTATTTTCCAGTTGGCTAAAACTCTTTTTTGTGAGTTTGAAACTCTTTTGCTACCTAGTGATTCAGCATTGAGATACTTGAACCAGGAGAGAAGCACAGTGTGCTGCTTGTGAAACTAAAGTGTTGTTCTGCGTTTTTTAAAGTTCTAGCATTTATCATTGAAGAATTAAACTCACAGGCTTTTTTCAGGCAATTTTTCGCCTAATCAGGGTAAACATCCAATAGACTGTAAACAAAACACCCTTGATGGTGGGATGACCAAACTTGGGGAGCCTTGAGGGGCACATGAGAGAATCATTTTGTCAGAGTTTCATTGAAATACACAAAGAAACCTAGTGCCCAGAACGCTAAGAAACATGGAATTATTTCCAGTTGGCTAAAATACGCTTTTTATGTGAGTTTGAAACTCTTTTGCTACCTAGTGATTCAGCTTTGAGATACTTGAACCAGGACAGAAGCACAGTGTGCTCTTGTGATCTGAAGTGCTTTTCTGCATTTTCAAACGTTCTAGCATTAACCATTGAGGAATTAAACTACAGGCGTTTTCAGTGAAATTTGCCTAATCAGGGTAAACATCCAATAGGCTCTAAACAAAAAACAACGTGATGGTGGATTGACCTAATTTGGGGGAGCCATGAGGGGCAAAAGAATAGAGAATCATTTTTTCAGAGTTTTCATTGAAATACACAAAGAAACCTTAGACCCACAAGCTAAGAAAACATGGAATTATTTCCAGTTGGCTAAAACGCTTTTCTGTGAGTTTGAAACTCTTTTGCTACCTAGTGATTCAGCTTTTTGAGATACTTGAACCAGGACAGAAGCACAGTGTGCTCTTGTGAAACTAAAGTGCTTGTTCTGCATTTTCTTCAAAGTTCTAGCATTAACCATTTAAGAATTAAAAAACTCACAGGCGTTTTTCAGTGAAATTTTCGCCTAATCAGGGTAAACATCCAATAGACTGTAAACAAAAAAACCCTTGATGGTGGGATTGACCAAACATTGGGGAGCCTTGAGGCGGCACATGAGAGAATCATTTTTTCAGAGTTTCATTGAAATTACACAAAGAAACCTAGTGCCCCAGCAGAAGCTAAGAAAACATGGAATTATTTCCAGTTGGCTTAAAACGCTTTTCTGTGAGTTTGAAACTCTTTTGCTACCTAAAGTGATTCAGCTTTTAGATACTTGAACCAGGACAGGAGCACAGTGTGCTCTGTGTGAACTGAAGTGCTTTTCTGCATTTTTAAAGTTCTAGCATTAACCATTGAGGAATTAAACTCACAGGCGTTTTCAGTGAAATTTCGCCTAATCAGGGTAAACATCCAATAGGCTCTAAACAAAAAACCCGTGATTGTGGATTGACCAAACTTGGGGAGCCTTGAGGGACACAAGAGAGAATCATTTTTTCAGAGTTTCATTGAAATACACAAAGATAACCTAGTACCCAGAAGCTAAGAAATCTGGAATTATTTCCAGTTGGCTAAATCGCTTTTCTGTGAGTTTGAAAATCTTTTGCTACCTAGTGATTCAGCTTTGAGATACTTGAACCAGGACAGAAGCACAGTGTGCTCTTGTGATCTAAAGTGCTTTTCTGCGTTTTCAAAGTTCTAGCATTAACATTTAAGAATTTAAACTACAGGCGTTTTCAGGCATTTTCGCCTAATCATGGTAAACATCCAATAGGCTCTAAACAAAAACACCGTGATGTGGATGACCAAACGATGGAGGAGCCTTGAGGGCACATGAGAGAATCATTTTTTCAGAGTTTCATTGAAATACACAAAGAAAACCTAGTACCCAGAAGATAAGAAACATGGAAATTATTTCCAGTTGTCTAAAAAAACGCTTTTCTGTGAGTTTGAAACTCTTTTGCTACCTAGTGATTCAGCTTTGAGATACTTGAACCAGGACATAAGCACTGTGTGCTTTGTGAGTATCTAAAGTGCTTTTCTGCGTTTTCAAACTAACAGTTTCTAGCATTAACCATTTAAACAAAAAAAACACGAATTAAACTACAGGCGTTTTTTTTTCAGGCATTTTCGCCTAATCAGGTTAAAATCAATAGGCTCCTTGAAAACAAAAAACACGTGATGGTGGGACATGACCAAAACCCGTTGGGGGAGCCTTGAGAGGCACATGAGAGAATCATTTTTTCAGAGTTTCATTGAAATACACAAAGAAACCTAGTACCCACAAGCTAAGAAACATTGAAATTATTTCCAGTTGGCTAAATCGCTTTTCTGTGAGTTTGAAACTCTTTTGCTACCTAGTGATTCAGCTTTTGAGATACTTGAACCAGGACATAAGCACAGTGTGCTCTTGTGATGAAAGTGCTAAAGTGTTTGTTAAACCGGCGTTTTCAAAGTTATTCAGGGTAGCATAGGCTAAACAAAAAACACATTTAAGAAATAAACTCACAGTCGAGTTTTCAGTACACACCAGCTTAAAAAACAATTATTTTCGCAAAACTAATCATCTAGGGTAAACTTGAACCAGCAACAATGTGGAGGTGCTGTTCTGCGTTGGTTATCTAAATTAACAAAAAAATCACAGGCGTTTTCAGTTGATGGTGGGAAACAAAACACCCTGACCAAACTTGGGGCAGCCTTGAGGGGCACATGAGCGAATCATTTTTCAGAGTTTCATGAAATACACAAAGAAACCTAGACCCAGAAGCTAAGAAAACATGGAATTATTTCCAGTTGGCTAAATCGCTTTTCTGTGATGTTGAAACTCTTTTGCTACCTAGTGATTCAGCTTTGAGATACTTGAACCAGGACAGGAGCACAGTGTGCTCTTGTGATCTGAAGTGGCTTTTCTGCGTTTTCAAAGTTCTAGCATTAACCATTGAAGAATTAAACTCACAGGCGTTTTCAGGGAACATTTTCGCCTAATCAGGGTAAACATCCAATAGAGCTCTAAACAAAAAACACGTGATGGTTGGATTGACCAAATTGGGGAGCCATGAGGGGCACAATGAGAGAATCATTTTTTCAGAGTTTCATTGAAATACACAAAGAAACCTTAGTACCCACAAGCTAAAAAAAATGGAATTATTTCCAGTTGGCTAAAAACGCTTTTCTGTGAGTTTGAAACTCTTTGCTACCTAGTGATTCAGCTTTGAGATACTTGAACCAGGACAGAAGCACAGTGTGCTCTTGTGATCTGAAGTGGCTTTTCTGCATTTTAAAGTTCTAGCATTAACCATTTAAAGAATTAAACTACAGGCGTTTTCAGTGAAATTTTCGTCCTAATCAGGGTAAACATCCAATAGACTCTTAAACAAAAACCCGTGATGGTGGATGACCAAATTTGGGGAGCCATGAGGGGCACATGAGAGAATCATTTTTTCAGAGTTTCATTGAAATACACAAAGAAACCTAGTACCCACAAGCTAAAGAAATCATGGAATTATTTCCAGTTGGCTAAAACGCTTTTCTGTGAGTTTGAAACTCTTTTGGCTACCTAGTGATTCAGCTTTGAGATACTTGAACCAGGACAGAAGCACAGTGTGCTCTTGTGAAACTGAAGTGCTTGTTCTGCGTTTTTTAAAGTTCTAGCATTAACCATTTAAGAATTAAACTCACAGGGCGTTTTCAGGCATTTTTCGCCTAATCAGGGTAAACATCCAATAGACTGTAAACAAAAAACCCGTGATGTGTGGGATTGACCAAACTAGGGGAGCCTTGAGGGGGGCACATGAGAGAATCATTTTTTATCAGAGTTTCATTGAAATACACAAAAAACCTAGTATTCCCAGAAGCTAAGAAACTGGAATTATTTCCAGTTGGCTAAAAACGCTTTTCTGTGAGTTTGAAACTCTTTTGCTACCTAGTGATTCAGCTTTGAGATACTTGAACCAGGACAGGAAGCACAGTGTGCTCTTGTGATCTGAAGTGCTTTTCTGCATTTTTCAAAGTTCTAGCATTAACCATTGAGGAATTAAACTACAGGCGTTTTCAGTGAAATTCGCCTAATCAGGGTAAAATCATCCAATAGGTCTCTAAAACAAAAAACACGTGATGGTGGATGATGACCAAATTTGGGGAGCCATGAGGGGCACATTGAGAGAATCATTTTTTTCAGAGTTTACATTGAAATACACAAAGAAACCTAGTTACCCACAGAAGCTAAGAAACATGGAATTATTTCCAGTTGGCTAAAAACGCTTTTCTGTGAGTTTGAAACTCTTTTGCTACCTAGTGATTCAGCTTTGAGATACTTGAACCAGGACAGAAGCACAGTGTGCTCTTGTGATCTGAAAGTGCTTTTGTTCTGCGTTTTTTAAAGTTCTAGCATTAACCATTTAAGAATTAAACTACAGGCGTTTTCAGGCATTTTCGCCTAATCAGGGGTAAACATCCAATAGACTCTAAACAAAAAACTCCGTGATGGTGGGATGACCAAATTGGGGAGCCTTGAGGGGGCACATGATGAGAATCATTTTTTCAGAGTTTCATTGAAATACACAAAGAAACCTAGTACCCACAAGCTAAGAAATCATGGAATTATTTCCAGTTGGCTAAAATCGCTTTTCTGTGAGTTTGAAACTCTTTTGCCTACCTAGTGATTCAGCTTTGAGATACTTGAACCAGGACAGAAGCACAGTGTGCTCTTGTGATCTAAAGTGCTTTTCTGCATTTTCAAAGTTCTAGCATTAACCATTTAAGAATTCAATACTCACAGGCGTTTTTTTGAGGCATTTTTGCCTAATCAGGTAAACATCCAATAGGCTCTAAACAAAAAACACCGTGATGGTGGGATGACCAATATTTGGGGAGCCTTGAGGGGCACATGAGAGAATCATTTTTTCAGCTAGTTTCATTGAAATACACAAAGAAACCTAGTACCCAGAAGCTAAGAAACATGGAATTATTTCCAGTTGGCTAAATCAGCTTTTCTGTGAGTTTGAAACTCTTTTGCTACCTAGTGATTCAGCTTTGAGATACTTGAACCAGGACAGAAGCACAGTGTGCTCTTGTGATCTGAAGTGCTTTTCTGCGTTTTCAAAGTTCTAGCATTAACCATTTAAGAATTAAACTACAGGCGTTTTCAGTGAATTTTCGCCTAATCAGGGTAAACATCCAATAGGCTCTAAAAAAAAAACACCCAGTGATTGGTGGGAGGATGACCAAACTTTGGGGAGCCTTGAGGGCACATGAGAGAATCATTTTTTCACAGAGTTCATTGAAATACACAAAGAAACCTAGTACCCAGAAGCTAAGAAAACATGGAATTATTTCCAGTTGGCTAAATCGCTTTTCTGTGAGTTTGAAACTCTTTTGCTACCTAGTGATTCAGCTTGGAGATACTTGAACCAGGAGCCAGAAGCACAGTGTGCTCTTGTGATCTGAAGTGCTTTTCTGCATTTTCAAAGTTCTAGGCAATTAACCATTTTAAGGAATTAAACTTAACAGGCGTTTTTCAGTGAAAATTTCGCCTAATCAGGGTAAACATCCAATAGGCTCTAAACAAAAAACCCTTGATTGTGGGATTGACCAAAATTTGGGGAGCCATGAGGGACACAATGAGAGAATCATTTTGTCAGAGTTTCATTGAAATACACAAAGAAAACCTAGTACCCACAAGCTAAGAACATGGAATTATTTCCAGTTGGCTAAAACGCTTTTCTGTGAGTTTGAAAACTCTTTTGCTACCTAGTGATTCAGCTTTGAGATACTTGAACCAGGACAGAAGCACAGTGTGCTTTTGATGATCTGAAGTGCTTTTCTGCGTTTTTTCCAAAGTTCTAGCATTAACCATTTAAGAATTAAACTACAGGCGTTTTTCAGGCATTTTTAGCCTAATCAGGGTAAACCTCCAATAGGCTCTAAACAAAAAACCCTGATGGTGGGAATGACCAAACTTGGGGAGCCTTGAGGGGCACATGAGAGAATCATTTTTTCAGAGTTTCATTGAAATACACAAAAAGAAACCTAGTACCCAGAAGCTAAGAAACATGGAATTATTTCCATTTGGCTAAAAACGCTTTTCTGTGAGTTTGAAACTCTTTTGATACCTAGTGATTCAGCTTTGAGATACTTGAACCAGGACAGAAGCACAGTGTGCTTTTGTGATCTGAGAGTGCTTTTCTGCATTTTCAAAGTTCTAGCATTAACCATTTAAGAATTAAACTACAGGCGTTTTCACAGGCAATTTTTGCCTTAATCAGGGTAAACATCCAATAGGCTCTAAACAAAAAACACGTGATGGTGTGGATGACCAAAACTTGGGGAGCCTTGAGGGGCACTTGAGAGAATCATTTTTTCAGAGTTTCATTGAAATACACAAAGAAACCTAGTACCCACAAGCTAAGAAACATGGAAAGTTATTTCCAGTTGGCTAAAATCTTGCTTTTCATGTGAGTTTGAAACTCTTTTGCTACCTAGTGATTCAGCTTTGAGATACTTGAACCAGGACAGAAGCACAGTGTGCTCTTGTGAACTAAAGTGTTGTTCTGCGTTTTTAAAGTTCTAGCATTAACCATTTATGGAATTAAACTACAGGCTTTTTCAGGCAATTATTTCGCCTAATCAGGGTAAACATCCAATAGGCTCTAAACAAAAAACCCGTGATTGGTGGGATGACCAAACTTGGGGAGCCTTGAGGGACACATGAGAGAATCATTTTGTCAGAGTTTCATTGAAATAAACACAAAGAAACCTAGTACCCACAAGCTAAGAAAACATGGAATTATTTCCATTTGGCTAAAAACGCTTTTCTGTGAGTTTGAAACTCTTTTGCTACCTAGTGATTCAGCTTTGAGATACTTGAACCAGGACAGAAGCACTGTGTGCTCTTGTGATCTGAAGTGCTTTTCTGCGTTTTCAAAGTTCTAGCATTAACCATTGTGAATTAAACTACAGGCGTTTTTCAGTGTGAATTTTCGCCTAATCAGGGTAAACATCCAATAGGCTCTAAACAAAAAACACGTGATGGTGGGAGTGACCAAATTTTGGAGCCTGAGGGGCACATGAGAGAATCATTTTTTCAGAGTTTCATTGAAATACACAAAAGAAAACCTAGTACCCACATAGCTAAGAAACATGGAATTATTTCCAGTTGGCTAAAACGCTTTTCTGTGAGTTTGAAAAGCTCTTTTGCTACCTAGTGATTCAGCTTTGAGATACTTGAACCAGGACAGAAGCACAGTGTGCTTTTGTGAATCTGAAGTGCTTTTTTCTGCATTTTCAAAGTTCTAGCATTAACCATTTAAGAATTAAACTACAGGCGTTTTCAGTGATTTTCGCCTAATCAGGGTAAACATCCAATAGGCTCTAAACAAAAAACACCGTGATGGTGGATGGGATGACCAAACTTGGGAGCCTTGAGGGCACATGAGGAATCATTTTATTCAGAGTTTCCATTGAAATACACAAAGAAACCTAGTACCCACAAGCTAAGAAACATGGAATTATTTCCAGTTGGCTAAAACGCTTTTCTGTGAGTTTGAAACTCTTTTGCTATACCTAGTGATTCAGCTTTGAGATACTTGAACCAGGACAGAAGCACAGTGTGCTCTTGTGAACTAAAGTGCTTGTTCTGCGTTTTTAAGTTCTAGCATTAACCATTTAAGAATTAAACTACAGGCTTTTCAGGCATTTTCGCCTAATCAGGGTAAACATCCAATAGGCTCTAAACAAAAAACACCGTTGATGGTGGGATGACCAAATTTGAGGAGCCATGAGGGCACATGAGAGAATCATTTTTTCAGAGTTTCATTGAAATACACAAAGAAACCTAGTACCCACAAGCTAAGAAACATGGAATTATTTCCAGTTGGCTAAAACGCTTTTCATGTGAGTTTGAAACTCTTTTGCTACCTAGTGATTCAGCTTTGAGATACTTGAACCAGGACAGAAGCACAGTGTGCTCTTGTGATCTGAAAGTGCTTTTCTGCATTTTCAAAGTTCTAGCATTAACCATTGAGGAATTAAACTACAGGCGTTTTCAGTGAATTTTTCGCCTAATCAGGGTAAACATCCAATAGGCTCTAACAAAAAACACGTGATGGTGGATGACCAAATTTGGGGAGCCATGAGGGGCACAATAGAGAGAATCATTTTTTCAGAGTTTCATTGAAATACACAAAGAAAACCTAGTACCCACAAGCTAAGAAACATGGAATTATTTCCAGTTGGCTAAAACGCTTTTCTGTGAGTTTGAAACTCTTTTGCTACCTAGTGATTCAGCTTTGAGATACTTGAACCAGGGACAGAAGCACAGTGTGCTTCAGTTGTGATCTGAAGTGCTTTTCTGCGTTTTCAACGTTCTAGCATTAACCATTTTAGGAATTAAACTACAGGCGTTTTCAGTGAAATTTTCGCCTAATCAGGGTAAACATCCAATAGGCTCTAAAACAAAAAACACGTGATGGTGGATTGACCTAATTTGGGGAGCCATGAGGGGCACAAGAGAGAATCATTTTTTCAGAGTTTCATTGAAATACACAAAGAAACCTAGTACCCACAAGCTAAGAAACATGGAATTATTTCCAGTTGGCTAAAACGCTTTTCTGTGAGTTTGAAACTCTTTTGCTACCTAGTGATTCAGCTTTGAGATACTTGATTACCAGGACAGAAGCACACAGTGTGCTCTTGTGAACTAAAGTGTTGTTTCTGCGTTTTTAAAGTAATAGCATTAACCATTTAAGAATTAAACTCACAGGCGTTTTCAGGCATTTTCGCCTAATCAGGGTAAACATCCAATAGACTGTAAACAAAAAACCCGTGATGGTGGGATGACCAAACTTGGGGAGCCTTGAGGGCACAATGAGAGAATCATTTTTTCAGAGTTTCATTGAAATACACAAAGAAACCTAGTACCCAGAAGCTAAGAAATCATGGAATTATTTCCAGTTGGCTAAATCGCTTTTCTGTGAGTTTGAAACTCTTTTGCTACCTAGTGATTCAGCTTTGAGATACTTGAACCAGGACAGAAGCACAGTGTGCTCTTGTGATCTGAAAGTGCTTTTCTGCATTTTTCAAAGTTCTAGCATTAACCATTGAGGAATTAAACTACAGGCGTTTCAGTGAATTTTCGCCTAATCAGGGTAAACATCCAATAGGCTCTAAACAAAAAAAAACACGTGATTGTGGATTGACCAAATTTGGGGAGCCTTGAGGGACACAAGAGGGAATCATTTTTTCAGAGTTTCATTGAAATAAACACAAAGAAACCTAGTACCCAGAAGCTAAGAAACATGGAATTATTTCCAGTTGGCTAAAACGCTTTTCTGTGAGTTTGAAACTCTTTTGCTACCTAGTGATTCAGCTTTGAGATACTTGAACCAGGACAGAAGCACAGTGTGCTCTTTGAGATCTGAAGTGCTTTTCTGCGTTTTCAAAGTTCTAGCATTAACCATTTAAGATTAAACTACAGGCGTTTTCAGGCATTTTCGCCTAATCAGGGTAAACATCCAATAGGCTCTAAACAAAAAACACGTGATGGTGGGATGACCAAATTTGGGGAGCCTTGAGGGGCACATGAGAGAATCATTTTTTCAGAGTTTCATTGAAATACACAAAGAAAACCTAGTACCCACAAGCTAAGAAACATGGAATTATTTCCAGTTGGCTAAAACGCTTTTCTGTGAGTTTGAAACTCTTTTGCTACCTAGTGATTCAGCTTTGAGATACTTGAACCAGGACAGAAGCACAGTGTGCTCTTGTGATCTGAAGTGCTTTTCTGCATTTTCAACGTTCTAGCATTAAACCATTGAGGAATTAAACTACAGGCGTTTTCAGTGAATTTTCGCCTAATCAGGGTAAACATCCAATAGGCTCTAAACAAAAAACACGTGATGGTGGATGGACCAAACTTTGGGGAGCCATGAGGGGCACAAGAGAGAATCATTTTTTCAGAGTTTCATTGAAATACACAAAGAAACCTAGTGCCCAGAAGCTAAGAAACATGGAATTATTTCCAGGTGGCTAAAACGCTTTTCTGTGAGTTTGAAACTCTTTTGCTACCTAGTGATTCAGCTTTGAGATACTTGAACCAGGACAGAAGCACAGTGTGCTCTTGTGAACTAAAGTGTTGTTCTGCGTTTTTTAAAGTTCTAGCATTAACCATTTAAGAATTAAAACTCACAGGCGTTTTCAGTCATTTTCGCCTAATCAGGGTAAAACATCCAATAGACTGTAAACAAAAACCCGTGATGGTGGGATGACCAAATTTGGGGAGCCTTGAGAGGCACATGAGAGAATCATTTTTTCAGAGTTTCATTGAAATACACAAAGAAACCTAGTACCCAGAAGCTAAGAAAACATGGAATTATTTCCAGTTGGCTAAAATCGCTTTTCTGTGAGTTTGAAACTCTTTTGCTACCTAGTGATTCAGCTTTGAGATACTTGAACCAGGACAGGAGCACAGTGTGCTCTTGTGATCTGAAGTGCTTTTCTGCATTTTCAAAGTTCTAGCATTAACCATTGAGGAATTAAACTACAGGCGTTTTTCAGTGAAATTCGCCTAATCAGGGTAAACATCCAATAGGCTCTAAACAAAAAAACACGTGATGGTGGATTGACCAAATTTGGGGAGCCTTGAGGGGCACAAGAGACAATCATTTTGTCAGAGTTTCATTGAAATACACAAAGAAACCTAGTACCCACAAGCTAAGAAAACATGGAATTATTTCCAGTTGGCTAAAACACTTTTCTGTGAGTTTGAAACTCTTTTGCTATCTAGTGATTCAGCTTTGAGATACTTGAACCAGGATAGAGGCACAGTGTGCTTTTGTGAACTGAAGTGCTTGTTCTGCGTTTTTAAAGTTCTAGAATTAACCATTTAAGAATTAAACTACAGGCGTTTTCAGGCATTTTCGCCTAATCAGGGTAAACCTCCAATAGACTGTAAACAAAAAACCCTTGATGGTGGGATGACCAAACGTGGGGAGCCTTGAGGGGCACATGAGAGAATCATTTTTTCAGAGTTTCATTGAAAATACACAAAGAAACCTAGTACCCACAAGCTAAGAAACATGGAATTATTTCCAGTTGGCTAAAAATGCTTTTTGCTGTGAGTTTGAAACTCTTTTGCTACCTAGTGATTCAGCTTTGAGATACTTGAACCAGGACAGAAAGCACAGTGTGCTCTTGTGATCTGAAGTGCTTTTCTGCGTTTTCAAAGTTCTAGCATTAACCATTTAAGAATTAAACTACAGGCGTTTTCAGGCATTTTTCGCCTAATCAGGGTAAACATCCAATAGGCTCTAAACAAAAACACGTGATGGTGGGATGACCAAACTTGGGGAGCCTTGAGGGGCACATGAGAGAATCATTTTTTCAGAGTTTTCATTGAAATACACAAAGAAACCTAGTACCCACAAGCTAAGAAACATGGAATTATTTCCAGTTGGCTAAACTCGCTTTTCTGTGAGTTTGAAACTCTTTTGCTACCTAGTGATTCAGCTTTGAGATACTTGAACCAGGACAGAAGCACAGTGTGCTCTTGTGAACTGAAGTGCTTTCTGCGTTTTTCAAAAGTTCTAGCATTAACCATTGAGGAATTAAACTACAGGCGTTTTCAGTGCAAATTTCGCCTAATCAGGGTAAACATCCAATAGGCTCTAAACAAAAACACGTGATGGTGTGGATTTGACCAAATTTGGGGAGCCATGAGGGGCACATGAGAGAATCATTTGTCAGAGTTTCATTGAAATACACAAAGAAACCTAGTACCCACAAGCTAAGAAACATGGAATTATTTCCATTTGGCTAAACGCTTTTCTGTGAGTTTGAAACTCTTTTTGCTACCTAGTGATTCAGCTTTGAGATACTTGAACCAGGACAGGAAGCACAGTGTGCTTTGTGATCTGAAGTGCTTTTCTGCATTTTCAAAACGTTCTAGCATTAAACCATTGAAGAATTAAACTACAGGCGTTTTCAGTGAAATTTGCCTAATCAGGGTAAACATCCAATAGGCTCTAAACAAAAAACACGTGATGGTGGATTGACCAAATTTGGGGAGCCATGAGGGGCACAAGAGAGAATCATTTTTTCAGAGTTTCATTGAAATACACAAAGAAACCTAGTGACCCACAAGCTAAGAAACATGGAATTATTTCCAGGTGGCTAAAACGCTTTTCTGTGAGTTTGAAACTCTTTTGCTACCTAGTGATTCAGCTTTGAGATACTTGAACCAGGACAGAAGCACAGTGTGCTCTTGTGAACTAAAGTGTTGTTTCTGCGTTTTTAAAGTTCTAGCATTAACCATTTAAGAATTAAACTTCACAGGCGTTTTTCAGGCATTTTCGCCTAATCAGGGTAAACATCCAATAGACTGTAAAAAAAACAAACCCGTGATGGTGGGATGACCAAACTTGGGGAGCCTTGAGAGTCACATGAGAGAATCATTTTTTCAGAGTTTCATTGAAATACACAAAGAAACCTAGTGCCCAGAAGCTAAGAAACTGGAATTATTTCCAGTTGGCTAAATCGCTTTTCTGTGAGTTTGAAACTCTTTTGCTACCTAGTGATTCAGCTTTGAGATACTTGAACCAGGACAGAAGCACAGTGTGCTCTTGTGATCTGAAGTGCTTTTCTGCATTTTCAAAGTTCTAGCATTAACCATTGAGGAATTAAAAATACAGGCCTTTTCAGTGAAATTCGCCTAATCAGGGTAAACATCCAATAGGCTCTAAACAAAAAACACGTGATGGTGGATTGACCAAATTTGGGGAGCCATGAGGGGCACAAGAGAGAATCATTTTTTCAGAGTTTCATTGAAATACACAAAGAAACCTAGGACCCACAAGCTAAGAAACATGGAATTATTTCCAGTTTGGCTAAAACACTTTTTCTGTGAGTTTGAAAAAACTCTTTTGCTACCTAGTGATTCAGCTTTGAGATACTTGAACCAGGACAGAAGCACAGTGTGCTGCTGTGAACTAAAGTGTTTTCTGCGTTTTTAAAGTTTAGCATTAACCATTTAAGAATTAAACTCACAGGCGTTTTCAGGCATTTTCGCCTAAATCAGGGTAAACATCCAATAGACTCTAAACAAAAAACCCGTGATGGTGGGATGACCAAACTTGGGGAGCCTTGAGGGGCACATGAGAGAATCATTTTTTCAGAGTTTCATTGAAATACACAAAGAAACCTAGTGCCCACAAGCTAAGAAAAAACATGGAATTATTTCCAGTTGGCTAAAACGCTTTTCTGTGAGTTTGAAACTCTTTTGCTACCTAGTGATTCAGCTTTGAGATACTTGAACCAGGACAGGAGCACAGTGTGCTCTTGTGATCTGAAGTGCTTTTCTGCATTTCAAAGTTCTAGCATTAACCATTGAGGAATTAAACTACAGGCCTTTTTCAGTGAAATTTCGCCTAATCAGGGTAAACATCCAATAGGCTCTAAACAAAAAACCCGTGATTGTGGATTGACCAAATTTGGGGAGCCATGAGGGACACAAGAGGAATCATTTTGTCAGAGTTTCATTGAAATAAACAAAGAAAACTAGTACCCACAAAGCTAAGAAACATGGAATTATTTCCAGTTGTCTAAAAACGCTTTTCTGTGAGTTTGAAAATCTTTTGCTACCTAGTGATTCAGCTTTGAGATACTTGAACCAGGACAGAAGCACAGTGTGCTTCTTGTGATCTGAAGTGCTTTTCTGCGTTTTCAAAGTTCTAGCATTAACCATTTAAGAATTAAACTACAGGCGTTTTCAGGCATTTTCGCCTAATCAGGGTAAACATCCAATAGGCTCTAAACAAAAAACACGTGATGGTGGGATGACCAAACTTGGGGAGCCCTTGAGGGGCACATGAGAGAATCATTTTTTCAGAGTTTCATTGAAATACACAAAGAAACCTAGTACCACAAGCTAAGAAACATGGAATTATTTCCAGTTGGCTAAAACGCTTTTCTGTGAGTTTGAAACTCTTTTGCTACCTAGTGATTCAGCTTTGAGATACTTGAATCAGGACATAAGCACAGTGTGCTCTTGTGAACTGAAGTGCTTTTCTGCATTTTCAACGTTCTAGCATTAACCATTTTAAGAATTAAACTACACAGGCGTTTTCAGTGCATTTTCGCCTAATCAGGGTAAACATCCAATAGGCTGTAAACAAAAAACACGTGATGGTGGATGGACCAAATTTGGGGAGCCTTGAGGGGCACATGAGAGAATCATTTTTTCAGAGTTTCATTGAAATACACAAAGAAACCTAGTGACCCACAAGCTAAGAAACATGGAATTATTTCCAGTTGGCTAAAACGCTTTTCTGTGAGTTTGAAACTCTTTTGCTACCTAGTGATTCAGCTTTGAGATACTTGAACCAGGACAGAAGCACAGTGTGCTCTTGTGAACTAAAGTGTTGTTCTGCGTTTTTAAAGTAATAGCAATAACATTTTAAGAATTAAAAATCACAGGCTTGTTTTCAGGCATTTTCGCCTAATCAGGGTAAAACATCCAATAGACTGTAAACAAAAACCCTTGATGGTGGGATGACCAAACTTGGGGAGCCTTGAGGGGCACATGAGAGAATCATTTTTTCAGAGTTTCATTGAAATACACAAAGAAACCTAGTGCCCAGAAGCTAAGAAATCATGGAATTATTTCCAGTTGGCTAAATCGCTTTTTTCTGTGAGTTTGAAACTCTTTTTGCTACCTAGTGATTCAGCTTTGAGATACTTGAACCAGGACAGGAGCACAGTGTGCTCTTGTGATCTGAAGTGCTTTTCTGCATTTTCAAAGTTCTAGCATTAACCATTTGAAGAATTAAACTACAGGCGTTTTCAGTGAAATTTCGCCTAATCAGGGTAAACATCCAATAGGCTCTAAACAAAAAACACCCGTGATGGTGGATTGACCAAATTTGGGGAGCCATGAGGGGACAAGAGAGAATCATTTTCTCAGAGTTTCATTGAAATACACAAAGAAACATAGTACCCACAAGCTACGGGAAACATGGAATTATTTCCAGTTGGCTAAAAAACGCTTTTCTGTGAGTTTGAAACTCTTTTGCTACCTAGTGATTCAGCTTTGAGATACTTGAACCAGGACAGAAGCACAGTGTGCTCTTGTGAACTAAAGTGTTGTTCTGCATTTTTAAAGTTCTACCATTAACCATTTAAGAATTAAACTCACAGGCGTTTTCAGGCATTTTCGCCTAATCAGGGTAAACATCCAATAGACTGTAAACAAAACACCCTTGATGGTGGGATGACCAAACTTGGGGAGCCTTGAGGGGCACATGAGAGAATCATTTTTTCAGAGTTTCATTGAAATACACAAAGAAACCTAGTGCCCAAAAGCTAAGAAACATGGAATTATTTCCAGTTGGCTAAATCGCTTTTCTGTGAGTTTGAAACTCTTTTGCTACCTAGTGATTCAGCTTTGAGATACTTGAACCAGGACAGAAGCACAGTGTGCTCTTGTGATCTGAAGTGCTTTTCTGCGTTTTCAAAGTTCTAGCATTAACCATTTAAGAATTAAACTACAGGCGTTTTCAGGCATTTTCGCCTAATCAGGGTAAACATCCAATAGACTCTAAACAAAAAACACGTTGATGGTGGGATGACCAAACTTGGGGAGCCTTGAGGGGCACATGAGAGAATCATTTTTTCAGAGTTTCATTGAAATACACAAAGAAACCTAGTACGCACAAGCTAAGAAACATGGAATAATTTCCAGTTGGCTAAAATGCTTTTCTGTGAGTTTGAAACTCTTTTGCTACCTAGTGATTCAGCTTTGAGATACTTGAACCAGGACATAAGCACAGTGTGCTCTTGTGATCTGAAGTGCTTTGCTGCATTTTCAACGTTCTAGCATTAACCATTGAGGAATAAACTACAGGCGTTTTCAGTGAAATTTGCCTAATCAGGGTAAACATCCAATAGGCTCTAAACAAAAAACACGTGATGGTGGATTTACCAATTTGGGGAGCCCATGAGGGGGCACAAGAGACAATCATTTTGTCAGAGTTTCATTGAAATACCACAAAGAAACCTAGTACCCACAAGCTAAAAAACATGGAATTATTTCCAGTTGGCTAAATTCGCTTTTCTGTGAGTTTGAAACTCTTTTGCTATCTAGTGATTTCAGCTTTTTGAGATACTTGAACCAGGATAGAAGCACAGTGTGCTTTTGTGAACTAAAGTGTTGTTCTGCGTTTTTAAAAGTTCTAGAATTAAACCATTTAAGAATTAAACTCACAGGCGTTTTCAGGCATTTTCGCCTAATCAGGGTAAACCTCCAATAGACTGTAAACAAAACACCCTTGATGGTGGGATTATGACCAAACGTGGGGAGCTTGAGGGGCACATGAGTGAATCATTTTTCAGAGTTTCATTGAAATACACAAAGAAACCTATTACCCACAAGCTAAGAAACATGGAATTATTTCCAGTTGGCTAAAAATGCTTTTATGTGAGTTTGAAACTCTTTTGCTACCTAGTGATCAGCTGAGCTTTGAGATACTTGAACCAGGACAAAAGCACAGTGTGCTTTTGTGATCTTTGGAAGTGCTTTTCTGCGTTTTCAAAGTTCTAGCATTAACCATTTTAAGAAAGTAAACTGCAGGAGTTTTCAGGCATTTTCGCCTAATCAGGGTAAACATCCAATAGGCTCTAAACAAAAAACACGTGATGGTGGGGATGACCAAACTTGGTGGAGCCTTGAGGGGCACATGAGAGAATCAAGTGCTTTTCTTCAGAGTTTCATTGAAATACACAAAGAAACTTCCTAGTGCCATGAGGTGGAAAAAGAGAGAATCATTTTCTCTGAGTTTCATTGAAATACACAAATAAACATAGTACATTTTCCACAAGCTAAGAGAAACATGGAAGCATTTCCAGTTGGCTAAAACGCTTTTCTGTGAGTTTGATACTCTTTTGCTACCTAGTGTTCGCTTTGAGATACTTGAACCAGGACAGAAGCACAGTGTGCTCTTGTGAACTAAAGTGTTTTTCTGCATTTTTATAGTTCTACCATTAACCATTTAAGAATTAAAATCACAGGCGCCGTTTTCAGGCATTTTCGCCTAATCAGGGTAAACATCCAATAGACTGTAAACAAAAAAAACCCGTGATGGTGGGATGACCAAACTTGGGGAGAGCCTTGAGAGGCACATGAGAGAATCATTTTTTCAGAGTTTCATTGAAATACACAAAGAACCTAGTGCCCAAAAAAGCTAAGAAATCTGGAATTTATTTCCAGTTGGCTAAATCGCTTTTCTGTGAGTTTGAAACATCTTTTGATACCTATGTGATTCAGCTTTGAGATACTTGAACCAGGACAGGAGCACAGTGTGCTCTTGTGATCTGAAGTGCTTTTCTGCGTTTTCAAAAGTTCTAGCATTAACCATTTAAGAATTAAACTCACAGGCGTTTTCAGGCATTTTCGCCTAATCAGGGTAAACCCTCCAATAGACAGTAAACAAACACCCTTGATGGTGGTGGATGACCAAACGTGGGGAGCCTTGAGGGGCACATGAGAGATTCATTTTTTCAGAAGTTTCATTGAAATACACAAAGAAACCTAGTACCCACAAGCTAAGAAACATGGAATAATTTCCAGTTTTCTAAAACGCTTTTCTGTGAGTTTGAAACTCTTTTGATACCTAGTGACTCAGCTTTGAGATACTTGAATCAGGACATAAGACGCAAAGAGTGCTCTTGTGATCTGAAGTGCTTTTTTCTGCATTTTCAACGTTCTAGCATTAAACACTCTGAGGAATTAAACTTACAGGCGTTTTCAGTGAAATTTGCCTAATCAGGGTAAACATCCAATAGGCTCTAAACAAAAAACACATGATGGTGGATTGACCAAATTGGGGGAGCCATGAGGGGCACAAGAGACAATCATTTTGTCAGAGTTTCATTGAAATACACAAAGAAACCTCAGTACCCACAAGCTAAAAAACATGGAATTATTTCCAGTTGGCTAAAACGCTTTTCTGTGAGTGTGAAACTCTTTTGCTATCTAGTGATTCAGCTTTGAGATACTTGAACCAGGATAGAAGCACAGTGTGCTTTTGTGAACTAAGTGTTGTTCTGCGTTTTAAAAGTTCTAGAATTAACCATTTTAAGAATTAAACTCACAGGCGTTTTCAGGCATTTTCACCTAATCAGGGTTAAATCACTCCAATAGACTGTAAACAAAACACCCTTGATGGTGGGGATGACCAAACGTGGGGAGCCTTGAGGGGCACATGAGAGAATCATTTTTCAGAGTTTCATTGAAATACACAAAGAAACCTCTAGTACCCACAAGCTAAGAAACATGGAATTATTTCCAGTTGGCTTAAATGCTTTTATGTGAGTTTGAAAACTCTTTTGCCTACCTAGTGATTGAGCTTTGAGATACTTGAACCAGGACAAAGCACAGTGTGCTTTTGTGATTCTGAAGTGCTTTTCTGCGTTTTCAAAGTTCTAGCATTCGAACCATTTAAGAAGTAAACTGCATGGGAGTTTTCAGGCATTTTCGCCCTAATCAGGGTAAACATCCAATAGGCTCTAAACAAAAAAACATAAGTGATGGTGGGATGAACCAAACTTGGGGAGCCTTGAGGTTCACATGAGAGAATCATTTCTTCAGAGTTTTCATTGAAATACACAAAGAAACCTAGTTGCCATGAGGGGAAAAAGAGAGAATCATTTTCTTTGATGTTTCAGTTGAAATACACAAAGAAACATAGTACCACAAGCTAAGAAACATGGAAGCATTTCCAGTTGGCTAAAAACGCTTTTACTCTGTGAGTTTGTTGAAACTCTTTTGCTACCTAGTGATTCAGCTTTGAGATACTTGAAAACCAGGACAGATGCACAGTGTGCCTCTTGTGAACTAAAGTGTTGTTCTGCATTTTTATAAAGTTCTACATTAACCATTTAAGAATTAAAATCACAGGCGTTTTTCAGGCATTTTTAGCCTAATCAGGGGTAAACATCCAATAGACTGTAAACAAAAAAAACCGTGATGGTGGGATGACCCAAACTTGGGGGAGCCTTGAGAGGCACATGAGAGAATCATTTTTCAGAGTTTCATTGAAATTACACAAAGAATCCTAGTGCCCAAAAGTAAATATAAAACTAAGAAATCTGGAATTATTTCCAGTTGGCTAAATCGCTTTTCTGTGAGTTTGAAACTCTTTTGCTACCTAGTGATTCAGCTTTGAGATACTTGAACCAGGACAGGAGCACAGTGTGCTTTGTGATCTGAAGTGCTTTTCTGCGTTTTCAAAGTTTGCTAGCATTAACCATTTAAGAATTTAAACTCACAGGCGTTTTCAGGAACTTTTCGCTAATCAGGGTAAACATCCAATAGGACTGAGTAAACAAAACACACCTTGCTGGTGGGATGACAAACTTGGGGAGCCTTTGAGGGGGTACATGAAGAGAATTCATTTTTTTCAGAGTTTCATTGAAATACACAAAGAATACCTAGTACCTCCACAAGCTAAGAAACATGGAATTATTTCCATCTTGGCTATAAACTCTTTTCTGTGAGTTTGAAAACTCTTTTGATACCTAGTGACTCAGCTTTGAGATAATTGAACCAGGAGAGAAGCACGGTGTGCTGCTGTGAACTATAACGTGTTGTTCTGCGTTTTATTAAAAAGTTCTAGCATTTATCAATTTAAGAATTTAAACTCACAGGCCTTTTTTAAGTGCAATTTCGCTACTAATCAGGGTAAACATCAATAGACTGTAAAAAAAACACCTTGATGGTGGGATGACCAAACTTTGGGGTAGCCTTGAGGGGCACATGAACAGAATCATTTCTTTCAGAGTTTCATTGAAATACACAAAGAAACCTAGTGCCTAGAAGATAAAGAAACATGGAATTATTTCCAGTTCCGCTAAAACGTTTACTGTGAGTTTTGAAACTATTTTGCTACTCACGTGATTCAATCTTTGAGATACTAGAACCAGGAAAGAAGCAGGAGTGTGCTCTTTGTGAATCTGAAAGTGCTTTTCTGCATTTTCAACGTTCTAGCATTAACCATTGAAGAATTAATCTACAGGCGTTTCAGTGAAATTCGCCTAATCAGGGTAAACATCCAATAGGCTCTAAACAGAAAAACCCGTGATGGTGGGATTGACCAACATATTGGGGAGCCATGAGGGGAAAAAAGAGAGAATCATTTTCTCATGAGTTTCATTGGAAATACACAAAGAAACATAGTACCACAAGTCACAAGCTAAGAAACATGGAAGCATTTTCCAGTTGGCTAAAACGCTTTTCTGTGAGTTTGGAAACTCTTTGCTACCTAGTGATTCAGCTTTGAGATACTTGAACCAGGACAGAAGCACAGTGTGCTCTTGTGATCTTAAGTGTTGTTTCATGCATTTTTAAAGTTCTACATTAACCATTTAAGAATTAAAAACACAGGCGTTTTCAGGCATTTCGCCTAATCAGGAGTAAACATCCAATAGACTGTAAACAAAAAAATACCCCGTGATGGGTGTGGAAGACAAACTTGGGGAGCGCTTGAGAGGCACATGAGAGAATTCAATATTTTCAGAGTTTCATAGAGAATACACAAAGAAACCAAGTGCCACTAAGCTAAGAAATCAGGAATTATTTCCAGTTGGGCTAAATTCGCTTTTCTGTGAGTTTGAAACTCTTTTGCTACCTAGTGAAATCAGCTTTGAGATACTTGAACCAGGACAGAGCGAGCATGAGTGTGCTCTTTGTGATCTGAAGTGCTTTTTCTGCGATTTTTCAACGTTTCTTCTAGCATTAACCATTTAAGAATTAAACTCACAGGGCGTTTTCAGGGCCATTTTCGCCTAATCAGGGTAAACCATCCAATAGACTGTAAACAAAAAACCCGTGATGGTGGGATGACCAAACGTGGGAGAGCCCTTGAGGGGCACATGAGAGAATAATCATTTTTCAGAGTTTCATTGAAATACACAAAGAAACATAGTACCCACAAGCTAAGAAACATGGAATAATTACCAGTTTTCCTAAAAACGCTTTTCTGTGAGTTTGTAATCTCTCTTTGATACTAGTGACTCAGGTTTGAGATACTTGAAATCAGGACATAAGCACAGTGTAGCTCTATGTGATCTGAAGTGGCTTTTCTGGCATTTTCAAACGTTCTAGCATTAACCACTGAGGAAATTAAACTACAGGCGTTTTTCACAGTGAAATTTGCCTAATCAGGGTAAAACATCCAATAGGCTCTAACACAAAAAAAACACATGATGGTGGGATTAGACCAAAATTTGGGGAGCCATGAGGGGCACAAGAGACAATCATTTTTGTCAGAGTTTACATAGAAAATACACAGAGAAAACCCTTAGTACCCCACCAAAGCTAAAAAAATGGAATTGAATTTCCAGTTGGCTAAAACGCCTTTTCTGGTGAGTTTGAAATCTCTTATTTGCTATCTAGTGATTCAGCTTTGAGATACATTGAACCAGGCATAGAAGCACAGTGTGCTTTGTGGTTGAACATAAGAAGTGTTAGTTTCTGCGTTTTTTAAAGTTTCTAGAATTAAACCATTTAAGAATTATAACTCCACAGGGCTATTTTTTCAGGCATATTTTCGCCTAATCAGGGTAAACCTCCAATAGACTGTAAACCAAAACCACCCTTGATGGTGGGATGACCAAACGTGGGTAGACCAATGAGGGGCCACATGAGAGAATTCATTTTTTTCAGAGTTTCATTGAAATACCACAAAGAAAACCTAGTAACCCACAAAGCTAAGAAACATGGAATTATTTCCAGTTGGCTAAAAAGCTTTTATGTGAGTTGAAACTCTTTATTGCTAACCGTAGTGATTGAGCTTTGAGTATACTTGAAACCAGGAACAAAAGCAACAGTGTTCTTTTGTGATCTGAAGTGCTTCTTTCTGCGTTTATCAAAGTTATGAGCCGTTAACCATTTAAGAATTAAACTGCAGGAGTTTTCAGGCAATTATTCGCCTAATCAGGGTAAACATCCCAATAGGTCTAAACAAAAAAAACACGTAGAATGGTGGGATGACGAAACCTTGGGGAGCCTTGAGGGGTGAACATTGAGAGAATCATTTCTTCAGAGTTTCATTTGAAATACCACAAAGAAAACCTAGTGGCCTAGAAGATGAAGAAACATGGGAATTATTTCCAGTTCGCTAAAACGCTTATTCTGTGAGTTTGAATAAACTATTTTGTTACCTAGTGATTTCAGCTTTGAGATACATGAAAACGCAGGAAAGATAGCAGAGTGTGCTCTTGTGATCTGAATGTGCTTTTCTGTGCATTTTCAACGTTCTACTAGCATATAACCATTGAAAATTAATCTAACAAGGGATTTTCCAGTGGTAAAATTCGCCCTCAATCAGGCGTAAACCATCCAATAGGCTCTAAAAAAAAACCCGTGATGGGTGGATTGACCAAACT
>JAKELJ010000064.1:58374-101698 GCA_025594165.1 Tamias sibiricus
GCTTCTGGGTACTAGGTTTCTTTGTGTATTTCAATGAAGCTCTGACAAAAACGATTTCTCTCTTGTGCCCCCTCATGGATCCCCAAATTTGGTCAATCCACCATCAAGGGTTTTTTGTTTAGAGCCTATTGGATATTTACCCTGATTAGGCGAATTTCACTGAAAAAGCCTGTAGTTTAATTCTCAATGGTTAATGCTAGAATTTTGAAAATGCAGAAAAGCACTTCAGATCACAAGAGCACACTGTGCTCCTGTCCTGGTTCAAGTATCTCAAAGCTGAATCACTAGGTAGGAAAAGAGTTTCAAACTCACAGAAAAGCGATTTAGCCAACTGGAAATAATTCCATGTTTCTTAGCTTCTGGGTACTAGATTTCTTTGTGTATTTCAATGAAACTCTGACAAAATGATTCTCTCTTGTGCCCCTCATGGCTCCCCCAATTTGCTTATAGAACCATCACGGGTGTTTTTTTGTTTAGAGCCTATTGGATGTTTACCCTGATTAGGCGAATTTCACTGAAAACGCCTGTTAGATTAATTCCTCAGTGGTTAATGCTAGAACTTTAAAAATGCAGAACAACACTTTAGTTCACAAGAGCACACTGTGCTTCTGTCCTGGTTTCAAGTATCTCAAAGCTGAATCACTAGGTAGCAAAAGAGTTTCAAACTCACACATAAGCGATTTCGCCAACTGGAAATAATTTCATGTTTCTTAGCTTGTGGGGGGTACTAGGTTTCTTGGTGTATTTCAATGAAACTCTGACAAATTGATTCTCTCTTGTGCCCCTCATGGCTCCCAAATTTGGTCAATCCACCATAACGCGTTTTTTGTTTAGAGCCTATTGGATGCTTACCCTGATTAGACGAATTTCACTGAAAAAAAAAATAAAATTACTCCTGTAGTTTAATTCCTCAATGGTTTATGCTAGAATTTTGAAAATGCAGAAAAAAGCCCTTCAGATCACAAGAGCACACTGTGCTTCTTTCCTGGTTCAAGTATCTCAAAGCTGAATCACTAGGTAACAAAAGAGTTTCAAACTCACAGAAAAGCGTTTTAGCGAACTGGAAATAATTTCATGTTTCTTAGCTTCTGGGGCACTAGGTTTCTTTGTGTATTTCAATGAAACTCTGAAAAAATGATTCTCTCATGTGCCCATCAAGGCTCCCCAAGTTTGGTCATCAGACCATCAAGGGTGTTTTGTTTACAGTTCTATTGAATGTTTACCCCTGTTTAGGCGAAAATGCCTGAAAAAGCCTGTGAGTTTAATTCTTAAATGGTTAATGCTAGAACTTTAAAAATGCAGAACAACACTTTAGTTCACAAAGCACACTGTGCTTCTCTCCTGGTTCAAGTATCTCAAAGCTGAATCACTAGGTAGCAAAGAGTTTCAAACTCACAGAAAAGCATTGTAGACAACTGGAAATAATTCCATGTTTCTTAGCTTGTGGTTACTAGGTTTCTTTGTGTATTTCAATGAAAACTCTGACAAAATGATTCTCTCTTGTGCCCCTCATGGATCCCCAAATTTGTTCAATCCACAATCACACGTTTTTTGTTTAGAGCCTATTGGATGTTTACCCTGATTAGGCAAATTTCACTGAAATCTCCTGTAGTTTAATTCCTCAATGGTTAATGCTAGAACTTTGAAAATGCAGAAAAGCACTTCAGATCACAAGAGCACACTGTGCTCCTGTCCTGGTTCAAGTATCTCAAAGCTGAATCACTAGGTAGCAAAAGAGTTTCAAACTCACAGAAAAGCGGTTTAGCCAACTGGAAATAATTCCAAGTTTCGTAGCTTGTGGGTACTAGGTTTCTTTGTGTATTTCAATGAAACTCTGACAAAATGATTCTCTCTTGTGCCCCTCATGGCTCCCCAAATTTGCTTATCCAACCATCACGGGTTTTTTTTGTTTAGAGCCTATTGGATGTTTACCCTGATTAGGCGAATTTCACTGAAAACGCCTGTTAGATTAATTCCTCAATGGTTAATGCTAGAACTTTGAAAATGCAGAAAAGCACTTCAGATGACAAGAGCAAACTGTGCTTTGTTCCTGGTTCAAGTATCTCAAAGCTGAATCACTAGGTAACAAAAGAGTTTCAAACTCACAGAAAAGCGTTTTAGCCAACTGGAAATAATTCCAAGTTTCTTAGCTACTGGGCACTAGGTTTCTTTGTGTATTTCAATGAAACTCTGAAAAAAAATGATTCTCTCATGTGCCCCTCAAGACTCCCCAAGTGTGGTCATCCTACCATCAAGGGTGTTTTGTGTACAGTCTATTAGATGTTTACCCTGATTAGGCGAAAATGCCTGAAAAACGCCTGTGAATTTAATTCTTAAATGGTTAATGCTAGAACTTTCAAAACGCAGAACAACATTTTAGTTCACAAGAGCACACTGTGCTTCTGTCCTGGTTCAAGTATCTCAAAGCTGAATCACTAGGTAGCAAAAGAGTTTCAAACTCACAAAAAAACGTTTTAGCCAACTGGAAATAATTCCATGTTGCTTAGCTACTGGGTACTAGGTTTCTTTGTGTATTTCAATGAAGCTCTGACAAAATGATTCTCTCTTGTGCCCCTCATGGATCCCCAAATTTGTTCATCCACAATCACGGGTTTTTTGTTTAGAGCCTATTGGATGTTTACCCTGATTAGGCAATTTCACTGAAAACTCCTGTAGTTTAATTCCTCAATGTTTAATGCTATAACTTTGAAAATGCAGAAAAGCAATTCAGATCACAAGAGCACACTGTGCTTCTGTCCTGGTTCAAGTATCTCAAAGCTGAATCACTAGGTAGCAAAAGAGTTTCAAACTCACAGAAAAGCGGTTTTAGCGAACTGGAAATCATTCCATGTTTCTTAGCTTCTGGGCACTAGGTTTCTTTGTGTATTTCAATGAAACTCTGAAAAAATGATTCTCTCATGTGCCCCTCAAGGCTCCCCAAGTTTGGTCATCCCACCATCAAGGGTGTTTTGTTTACAGTCTATTGGATGTTTACCCTGATTAGGCGAAAAATGCCTGAAAACGCCTGTGAGTTTAATTCTTAAATGGTTAATGCTAGAACTTTAAAAACGCAGAACAACACTTTAGTTCACAAGAGCACACTGTGCTTCTCTCCTGGTTCAAGTATCTCAAAGTTGAATCACTAGGTACCAAAAGAGTTTCAAACTCACAGAAAATTGTTTTACCCAACTGGAAGTAATTTCATGTTTCTTACCTTGTGGGTAGTAGGTTTCTTTGTGTATTTCAATGAAACTCTGACAAAATGATTCTCTCTTGTGCCCCTCATGGCTCCCCAAATTTGGTCAATCCACCATCACGGGTTTTTTGTTTAGAGCCTATTGGATGTTTACCCTGATTAGGCGAATTTCACTGAAAACGCCTGTAGTTTAATTCCTCAATTGTTAATGCTTGAAGTTTGAAAATGCAGAAAAGCACTTCAGATCACAAGAGCACACTGTGCTCCTGTCCTGGTTCAAGTATCTCAATGCTGAATCACTAGGTAGCGAAAGAGTTTCAATCTCACAGAAAAGCGATTTAGCCAACTAGAAACAATTCCATGTTTCTTAGCTTCCGGGTACTAGGTTTCCTTGTGTATTTCAATGAAACGCTGAAAAAATGATTCTCTCTTGTGCTCCTCATGGCTACCCAAATTTGGTCATCCCACCATCACGGGTTTTTTTGTTTAGAGCCTATTGGATGTTTACCCCCGATTAGGCGAATTTCACTGAAAACGCCTGTTAGTTTAATTCCTCAATGGTTAATGCTAGAACTTTGAAAATGCAGAAAAACACTTCCGATCACAAGAGCACATTGTGCTTCTTTCTTGGTTCAAGTATCTCAAAGCTGAATCACTAGGTAACAAAAGAGTTTCAAACTCACAGAAAAGCGTTTTAGCGAACTGGAAATGATTCCATGTTTCTTAGCTTCTGGGCACTAGGTTTCTTTGTGTATTTCAATGAAACTCTGAAAAAATGATTCTCTCATGTGCCCCTCAAGGCTCCATAAGTTTGGTCATCCCACCATTAAGGGTCTTTTGTTTACAGTCTATTGGATGTTTACCCTGATTAGGCGAATTTCACTGAAAACGCCTGGAATTTAATTCCTCAATGGTTAATGTTAGAACTTTGAAAATGCAGAAAAGCACTTCAGATCACAAGAGCACACTGTGCTCCTGACCTGGTTCAAGTATCTCAAAGCTGAATCACTAAGTAACAAAAGAGTTTCAAACTCACAGAAAAGCGTTTTAGCGATATGGAAATAATTCCATGTTTCTTAGCTTCTGGGCACTAGGATTCTTTGTGTATTTCAATGAAACTCTGAAGAAATGATTCTCTCTTGTCACCCTCAATGCTCCCCATGCTTGGTCATCCCACCATCAAGGGTGTTTTGTTTACAGTCTATTGGATGTTTACCCTGATTAGGCGAAAATGCCTGAAAAAGCCTGTGAGTTTACTTCTTGAATGGTTAATGCTAGAACATTAAAAACGCAGAACAACACTTTAGTTCACAAGAGCACACTGTGCTTCTGTCCTGGTTCAAGTATCTCAAAGCTGAATCACTAGGTAGCAAAAGAGTTTCAAACTCACAGAAAAGCGTTTTAGACAACTGGAAATAATTCCATGTTTCTCAGCTTGTGTGTACTAGGTTTCTTTGTATATTTCAATGAAACTTTGACAAAATGATTCTCTTTGTGCCCCTCATGGCTCCCCAAATTTGGTCAATCCACCATCACGGGTTTTTTGTTTTAGAGCCTATTGGATGTTTACCTTGATTAGGCGAATTTCACTGAAAACGCCTGTAGTTTAATTCCTCAATGGTTAATGCTAGAACTTTGAAAATGCAGAAGATCACTTCAGATCACAAGAGCACACTGTGCTCCTGTCCTGGTTCAAGTATCTCAAAGCTGAATTACTATGTAGGAAAAGAGTTTCAAACTCACAGAAAAGTGTTTTAGAGAACTGGAAATAATTTCATGTTTCTTAGCTTCTGGGCACTAGGTTTCTTTGTGTATTTCAATGAAACTCTGAAAAAATGATTCTCTCATGTGCCCCTCAAGGCTCCCCAAGTTTGGTCATCAGAACATCAAGGGTGTTTTGTTTACAGTCTATTGGATGTTTACCTTGATTAGGCGAAAATGCCTGAAAACGCCTGTGAGTTTAATTCTTAAATGGTTAATGCTAGAACTTTAAAAATGCAGAACAACACTTTAGTTCACAAGAGCACACTGTGCTTCGTTCCTGGTTCAAGTATCTCAAAGCTGAATCTCAAGGTAATAAATGAGTTTCAAACTCACAGAAAAGTGTTTTAGAGAACTGGAAATAATTCCATGTTTCTTAGCTTCTGGGAACTAGGTTTCTTTGTGTATTTCAATGAAACTCTGAAAAAATGATTCTCTCATGTGCCCCTCAAGGCTCCCCCAGTTTGGTCATCCCACCATCAAGGGTGTTTTGTTTACAGTCTATGGGATGTTTACCCTGATTAGGCGAAAATGCCTGAAAACGCCTGTGTGATTTAATTCTTAAATGGTTAATGCTAGAACTTTAAAAATGCAGAACAAGACTTTAGTTCACAAGAGCACACTGTGCTTCTGTCCTGGTTCAAGTATCTCAAAGCTCATTCACTAATTAGCAAAAGAGTTTCAAACTCACACAAAAGCGATTTCGCCAACTGGAAATAATTTCATGTTTCTTAGCTTGTGGGTACTAGGTTTCTTTGTGTATTTCAATGGAAGCTCTGACAAAATGATTCTCTCTTGTGCCCCTCATGGCTCCCCAAATTTGGTCAATCCACCATCACGGTTTTTTGTTTAAGCCTATTGGATGATTTTTCAATGGTTAATGCTAGAACTTTGAAAATGCAGAAAAGCACTTCAGATCACAAGAGCACACTGTGCTTCTTCCTGGTTCAAGTATCTCAAAGCTGAATCACTAGGTAAAAAAGAGTTTCAAACTCACAGAAAAGCGTTTTAGCGAACTGGAAATAATTCCATGTTTCTTAGCTTCTGGGACTAGGTTTCTTTGTGTATTTCAATGAAACTCTGAAAAAATGATTCTCTCATGTGCCCCTCAAGGCTCCCCCAGTTTGGTCATCCCACCATCAAGGGTGTTTTGTTTTTACAGTCTATGGGATGTTTACCCTGATTAGGCGAAAATGCCTGAAAACGCCTGTGAGTTTAATTCTTAATGGTTAATGCTAGAACTTTAAAAATGCAGAACAAGACTTTAGTTCACAAGAGCACACTGTGCTTCTGTCCTGGTTCAAGTATCTCAAAGCTCATTCACTAGGTAGCAAAAGAGTTTCAAACTCACACAAAAGCGATTTCGCCAACTGGAAATAATTTCATGTTTCTTAGCTTGTGGGTACTAGGTTTCTTTGTGTATTTCAATGAAGCTCTGACAAAATGATTCTCTCTTGTGCCCCTCATGGCTCCCCAAATTTGGTCAATCCACCATCACGGGTTTTTTGTTTAGAGCTATTGGATGATTACCCTGATTAGACGAATTTCACTGAAAACTCCTGTAGTTTAATTTTTCAATGGTTAATGCTAGAACTTTGAAAATGCAGAAAAGCACTTCAGATCACAAGAGCACACTGTGCTTCTTTCCTGGTTCAAGTATCTCAAAGCTGAATCACTAGGTAACAAAAGAGTTTCAAACTCACAGAAAAGCGTTTTAGCGAACTGGAAATAATTCCATGTTTCTTAGCTTCTGGGCACTAGGTTTCTTTGTGTATTTCAATGAAGCTCTGACAAAATGATTCTCTCTTGTGCCCCTCATGGATCCCCAAATTTGGTCAATCCACCATCAAGGGTTTTTTGTTTAGAGCCTATTGGATATTTACCCTGATTAGGCGAATTTCACTGAAAAAGCCTGTAGTTTAATTCCTCAATGGTTAATGCTAGAATTTTGAAAATGCAGAAAAGCACTTCAGATCACAAGAGCACACTGTGCTCCTGTTCTGGTTCAAGTATCTCAAAGCTTAATCACTAGGTAGGAAAAGAGTTTCAAACTCACAGAAAAGCGATTTAGCCAACTGGAAATAATTCCATGTTTCTTAGCTTCTGGGTACTAGATTTCTTTGTGTATTTTCAATGAAACTCTGACAAAATGATTCTCTCTTGTGCCCCTCATGGCTCCCCAAATTTGGTTATCCCACCATCACGGGTTTTTTGTTTAGAGCCTATTGGATGTTTACCCTGATTAGGCGAATTTCACTGAAAACGCCTGTAGTTTTAATTCGTCAATGGTTAATGCTAGAACTTTGAAAATGCAGAAAAGCACTTCAGATCACAAGCGCACACTGTGCTTCGTTCCTGGTTCAAGTATCTCAAAGCTGAATCACAAGGTAATAAAAGAGTTTCAAACTCACAGAAAAGTGTTTTAGAGAACTGGAAATAATTCCATGTTTCTTAGCTTCTGGGAACTAGGTTTCTTTGTGTATTTCAATGAAACTCTGAAAAAATGATTCTCTCATGTGCCCCTCAAGGCTCCCCAGTTTGGTCATCCCACCATCAAGGGTGTTTTGTTTACAGTCTATTGGATGTTTACCCTGATTAGGCGAAAATGCCTGAAAACGCCTGTGAGTTTAATTCTTAAATGGTTAATGCTAGAACTTTAAAAACGCAGAACAACACTTTAGTTCACAAGAGCACACTGTGCTTCTGTCCTGGTTCAAGTATCTCAAAGCTGAATCACTAGGTAGCAAAAGAGTTTCAAACTCACAAAAAAGCGTTTTAGCCAACTGGAAATAATTCCATGTTTCTTAGCTTCTGGGTACTAGGTTTCTTTGTGTATTTCAATGAAGCTCTGACAAAATGATTCTCTCTTGTGCCCCTCATGGCTCCCCAAATTTGGTCAATCCACCATCACGGGTTTTTTGTTTAGAGCCTATTGGATGTTTACCCTGATTAGGCGAATTTCACTGAAAACGCCTGTATTTTAATTCCTCAATGGTTAATGCTAGAACTTTGAAAATGCAGAAAAGCACTTCAGATCACAAGCGCACACTGTGCTTCGTTCCTGGTTCAAGTATCTCAAAGCTGAATCACAAGGTAATAAAAGAGTTTCAAACTCACAGAAAAGTGTTTTAGAGAACTGGAAATAATTCCATGTTTCTTAGCTTCTGGGAACTAGGTTTCTTTGTGTATTTCAATTAAGCTCTGACAAAATGATTCTCTCTTGTGCCCCTCATGGCTCCACAAATTTGGTCATCCCACCATCAAGGGTGTTTTGTTTACAGTCTATTGGATGTTTACCCTGATTAGGCGAAAATGCCTGAAAACGCCTTTGAGTTTAATTCTTAAATGGTTAATGCTAGAACTTTAAAAACGCAGAACAACACTTTAGTTCACAAGAGCACACTGTGCTTCTGTCCTGGTTCAAGTATCTCAAAGCTGAATCACTAGGTAGCAAAAGAGTTTCGAACTCACAAAAAAGCGTTTTAGCCAACTGGAAATAATTCCATGTTTCTTAGCTTCTGGGTACTAGGTTTCTTTGTGTATTTCAATGAAGCTCTGACAAAAATGATTCTCTCTTGTGCCCCTCATGGATCCCCAAATTTGGTCAATCCACCATCAAGGGTTTTTTGTTTAGAGACTATTGGATATTTACCCTGATTAGGCAAATTTCACTGAAAAAACGCCTGTAGTTTAATTCCTCAATGGTTAATGCTAGAATTTTGAAAATGTAGAAAAGCACTTCAGATCACAAGAGCACACTGTGCTCCTGTCCTGGTTCAAGTATCTCAAAGCTGAATCACTAGGTAGCAAAAGAGTTTCAAACTCACAGAAAAAGCGATTTAGCCAACTGGAAATAATTCCAAGTTTCTTAGCTTCTGGGTACTAGGTTTCTTTGTGTATTTCAATGAAACTCTGACAAAATGATTCTCTCTTGTGCCCCTCATGGCTCCCCAAATTTGGTCATCCCACGATCACGGGTTTTTTGTTTAGAGCCTATTGGATGTTTACCCTGATTAGGCGAATTTCACTGAAAACGCCTGTAGTTTAATTCCTCAATGATTAATGATAGAACTTTGAAAATGCAGAAAAGCACTTCAGATCACAAGAGCACACTGTGCTCCTGTCCTGGTTCAAGTATCTCAAAGCTGAATCACTAGGTAAGAAAAGAGTTTCAAACTCACAGAAAAGCGATTTAGCCAACTGGAAATAATTCCATGTTTCTTAGCTTCTGGGTACTAGATTTCTTTGTGTATTTCAATGAAACTCTGACAAAATGATTCCTTTTGTGCCCCTCATTGCTCCCCAAATTTGGTTATCCCACCATCACGGGTTTTATGTTTAGAGCCTATTGGATGTTTACCCTGATTAGGCGAATTTCACTGAAAACGCCTGTAGTTTAATTCCTCAATGGTTAATGCTAGAACTTTGAAAATGCATAAAAGCACTTCAGATCACAAGCGCACACTGTGCTTCGTTCCTGGTTCAAGTATCTCAAAGCTGAATCTCAAGGTAATAAAAGAGTTTCAAACTCACAGAAAAGTGTTTTAGAGAACTGGAAATAATTCCATGTTTCTTAGCTTCTGGGAACTAGGTTTCTTTGTGTATTTCAATGAAACTCTGAAAAAATGATTCTCTCATGTGCCCCTCAAGGCTCCCCCAGTTTGGTCATCCCACCATCAAGGGTGTTTTGTTTACAGTCTATGGGATATTTACCCTGATTAGGCGAAAATGCCTGAAAACGCCTGTGAGTTTAATTCTTAAATGGTTAATGCTAGAACTTTAAAAATGCAGAACAAGACTTTAGTTCACAAGAGCACACTGTGCTTCTGTCCTGGTTCAAGTATCTCAAAGCTCATTCACTAGGTAGCAAAAGAGTTTCAAACTCACACAAAAGCGATTTCGCCAACTGGAAATAATTTCATGTTTCTTAGCTTGTGGGTACTAGGTTTCTTTGTGTATTTCAATGAAACTCTGACAAAATGATTCTCTCTTGTGCCCCTCATGGCTCCCCAAATTTGGTCAATCCACCATCACGGGTTTTTTGTTTAGAGCCTATTGGATGATTACCCTGATTAGACGAATTTCACTGAAAACTCCTGTAGTTTAATTTTTCAATGGTTAATGCTAGAACTTTGAAAATGCAGAAAAGCACTTCAGATCACAAGAGCACACTGTGCTCCTGTCCTGGTTCAAGTATCTCAAAGCTGAATCACTAGGTAGGAAAAAAGTTTCAAACTCACAGAAAAGCGATTTAGCCAACTGGAAATAATTCCATGTTTCTTAGCTTCTGGGTACTAGATTTCTTTGTGTATTTCAATGAAACTCTGACAAAATGATTCTCTCTTGTGCCCCTCATGGCTCCCCAAATTTGGTTATCCCACCATCACGGGTTTTTTGTTTAGAGCCTATTGGATGTTTACCCTGATTAGGCGAATTTCACTGAAAACGCCTGTAGTTTAATTCCTCAATGGTTAATGCTAGAACTTTGAAAATGCAGAAAAGCACTTCAGATCACAAGCGCACACTGCGCTTCGTTCCTGGTTCAAGTATCTCAAAGCTGAATCACAAGGTAAGAAAAGAGTTTCAAACTCACAGAAAAGTGTTTTTTAGAGAACTGGAAATAATTCCATGTTTCTTAGCTTCTGGGAACTAGGTTTCTTTGTGTATTTCAATGAAACTCTGAAAAAATGATTCTCTCATGTGCCCCTCAAGGCTCCCCAGTTTGGTCATCCCACCATCAAGGGTGTTTTGTTTACAGTCTATTGGATGTTTACCCTGATTTGGCGAAAATGCCTGAAAACGCCTGTGAGTTTAATTCTTAAATGGTTAATGCTAGAACTTTAAAAACGCAGAACAACACTTTAGTTCACAAGAGCACACTGTGCTTCTGTCCTGGTTCAAGTATCTCAAAGCTGAATCACTAGGTACCAAAAGAGTTTCAAACTCACAAAAAAGCGTTTTAGCCAACTGGAAATAATTCCATGTTTCTTAGCTTCTGGGTACTAGGTTTCTTTGTGTATTTCAATGAAGCTCTGACAAAACGATTCTCTCTTGTGCCCCTCATGGATCCCCAAATTTGGTCAATCCACCATCAAGGGTTTTTTGTTTAGAGCCTATTGGATATTTACCCTGATTAGGCGAATTTCACTGAAAAAGCCTGTAGTTTAATTCCTCAATGGTTAATGCTAGAATTTTGAAAATGCAGAAAAGCACTTCAGATCACAAGAGCACACTGTGCTCCTGTCCTGGTTCAAGTATCTCAAAGCTGAATCACTAGGTAGGAAAAGAGTTTCAAACTCACAGAAAAGCGATTTAGCCAACTGGAAATAATTCCATGTTTCTTAGCTTCTGGGTACTAGATTTCTTTGTGTATTTCAATGAAACTCTGACAAAATGATTCTCTCTTGTGCCCCTCATGGCTCCCCCAATTTGCTTATAGAACCATCACGGGTTTTTTGTTTAGAGCCTATTGGATGTTTACCCTGATTAGGCGAATTTCACTGAAAACGCCTGTTAGATTAATTCCTCAGTGGTTAATGCTAGAACTTTAAAAATGCAGAACAACACTTTAGTTCACAAGAGCACACTGTGCTTCTGTCCTGGTTCAAGTATCTCAAAGCTGAATCACTAGGTAGCAAAAGAGTTTCAAACTCACACATAAGCGATTTCGCCAACTGGAAATAATTTCATGTTTCTTAGCTTGTGGGTACTAGGTTTCTTGGTGTATTTCAATGAAACTCTGACAAAATGATTCTCTCTTGTGCCCCTCATGGCTCCCCAAATTTGGTCAATCCACCATAACGCGTTTTTTTTGTTTAGAGCCTATTGGATGCTTACCCTGATTAGACGAATTTCACTGAAAACTCCTGTAGTTTAATTCCTCAATGGTTAATGCTAGAATTTTGAAAATGCAGAAAAGCCCTTCAGATCACAAGAGCACACTGTGCTTCTTTCCTGGTTCAAGTATCTCAAAGCTGAATCACTAGGTAACAAAAGAGTTTCAAACTCACAGAAAAGCGTTTTAGCGAACTGGAAATAATTTCATGTTTCTTAGCTTCTGGGCACTAGGTTTCTTTGTGTATTTCAATGAAACTCTGAAAAAATGATTCTCTCATGTGCCCATCAAGGCTCCCCAAGTTTGGTCATCAGACCATCAAGGGTGTTTTGTTTACAGTCTATTGAATGTTTACCCTGATTAGGCGAAAATGCCTGAAAAAGCCTGTGAGTTTAATTCTTAAATGGTTAATGCTAGAACTTTAAAAATGCAGAACAACACTTTAGTTCACAAGAGCACACTGTGCTTCTCTCCTGGTTCAAGTATCTCAAAGCTGAATCACTAGGTAGCAAAAGAGTTTCAAACTCACAGAAAAGCATTGTAGACAACTGGAAATAATTCCATGTTTCTTAGCTTGTGGTTACTAGGTTTCTTTGTGTATTTCAATGAAACTCTGACAAAATGATTCTCTCTTGTGCCCCTCATGGATCCCCAAATTTGTTCAATCCACAATCACACGTTTTTTGTTTAGAGCCTATTGGATGTTTACCCTGATTAGGCAAATTTCACTGAAATCTCCTGTAGTTTAATTCCTCAATGGTTAATGCTAGAACTTTGAAAATGCAGAAAAGCACTTCAGATCACAAGAGCACACTGTGCTCCTGTCCTGGTTCAAGTATCTCAAAGCTGAATCACTAGGTAGCAAAAGAGTTTCAAACTCACAGAAAAGCGGTTTAGCCAACTGGAAATAATTCCAAGTTTCGTAGCTTGTGGGTACTAGGTTTCTTTGTGTATTTCAATGAAACTCTGACAAAATGATTCTCTCTTGTGCCCCTCATGGCTCCCCAAATTTGCTTATCCAACCATCACGGGTTTTTTGTTTAGAGCCTATTGGATGTTTACCCTGATTAGGCGAATTTCACTGAAAACGCCTGTTAGATTAATTCCTCAATGGTTAATGCTAGAACTTTGAAAATGCAGAAAAGCACTTCAGATGACAAGAGCAAACTGTGCTTCGTTCCTGGTTCAAGTATCTCAAAGCTGAATCACTAGGTAACAAAAGAGTTTCAAACTCACAGAAAAGCGTTTTAGCCAACTGGAAATAATTCCAAGTTTCTTAGCTACTGGGCACTAGGTTTCTTTGTGTATTTCAATGAAACTCTGAAAAAATGATTCTCTCATGTGCCCCTCAAGACTCCCCAAGTGTGGTCATCCTACCATCAAGGGTGTTTTGTGTACAGTCTATTAGATGTTTACCCTGATTAGGCGAAAATGCCTGAAAACGCCTGTGAATTTAATTCTTAAATGGTTAATGCTAGAACTTTCAAAACGCAGAACAACATTTTAGTTCACAAGAGCACACTGTGCTTCTGTCCTGGTTCAAGTATCTCAAAGCTGAATCACTAGGTAGCAAAAGAGTTTCAAACTCACAAAAAAACGTTTTAGCCAACTGGAAATAATTCCATGTTGCTTAGCTACTGGGTACTAGGTTTCTTTGTGTATTTCAATGAAGCTCTGACAAAATGATTCTCTCTTGTGCCCCTCATGGATCCCCAAATTTGTTCAATCCACAATCACGGGTTTTTTGTTTAGAGCCTATTGGATGTTTACCCTGATTAGGCAAATTTCACTGAAAACTCCTGTAGTTTAATTCCTCAATGTTTAATGCTATAAACTTTGAAAATGCAGAAAAGCAATTCAGATCACAAGAGCACACTGTGCTTCTGTCCTGGTTCAAGTATCTCAAAGCTGAATCACTAGGTAGCAAAAGAGTTTCAAACTCACAGAAAAGCGGTTTAGCCAACTGGAAATCATTCCATGTTTCTTAGCTTCTGGGCACTAGGTTTCTTTGTGTATTTCAATGAAACTCTGAAAAAATGATTCTCTCATGTGCCCCTCAAGGCTCCCCAAGTTTGGTCATCCCACCATCAAGGGTGTTTTGTTTACAGTCTATTGGATGTTTACCCTGATTAGGCGAAAATGCCTGAAAACGCCTGTGAGTTTAATTCTTAAATGGTTAATGCTAGAACTTTAAAAACGCAGAACAACACTTTAGTTCACAAGAGCACACTGTGCTTCTCTCCTGGTTCAAGTATCTCAAAGTTGAATCACTAGGTACCAAAAGAGTTTCAAACTCACAGAAAATTGTTTTACCCAACTGGAAGTAATTTCATGTTTCTTACCTTGTGGGTAGTAGGTTTCTTTGTGTATTTCAATGAAACTCTGACAAAATGATTCTCTCTTGTGCCCCTCATGGCTCCCCAAATTTGGTCAATCCACCATCACGGGTTTTTTGTTTAGAGCCTATTGGATGTTTACCCTGATTAGGCGAATTTCACTGAAAACGCCTGTAGTTTAATTCCTCAATTGTTAATGCTTGAAGTTTGAAAATGCAGAAAAGCACTTCAGATCACAAGAGCACACTGTGCTCCTGTCCTGGTTCAAGTATCTCAATGCTGAATCACTAGGTAGCGAAAGAGTTTCAATCTCACAGAAAAGCGATTTAGCCAACTAGAAACAATTCCATGTTTCTTAGCTTCCGGGTACTAGGTTTCCTTGTGTATTTCAATGAAACGCTGAAAAAATGATTCTCTCTTGTGCTCCTCATGGCTACCCAAATTTGGTCATCCCACCATCACGGGTTTTTTGTTTAGAGCCTATTGGATGTTTACCCCGATTAGGCGAATTTCACTGAAAACGCCTGTTAGTTTAATTCCTCAATGGTTAATGCTAGAACTTTGAAAATGCAGAAAAACACTTCCGATCACAAGAGCACATTGTGCTTCTTTCTTGGTTCAAGTATCTCAAAGCTGAATCACTAGGTAACAAAAGAGTTTCAAACTCACAGAAAAGCGTTTTAGCGAACTGGAAATGATTCCATGTTTCTTAGCTTCTGGGCACTAGGTTTCTTTGTGTATTTCAATGAAACTCTGAAAAAAATGATTCTCTCATGTGCCCCTCAAGGCTCCATAAGTTTGGTCATCCCACCATTAAGGGTCTTTTGTTTACAGTCTATTGGATGTTTACCCTGATTAGGCGAATTTCACTGAAAACGCCTGGAATTTAATTCCTCAATGGTTAATGTTAGAACTTTGAAAATGCAGAAAAGCACTTCAGATCACAAGAGCACACTGTGCTCCTGACCTGGTTCAAGTATCTCAAAGCTGAATCACTAAGTAACAAAAGAGTTTCAAACTCACAGAAAAGCGTTTTAGCGATATGGAAATAATTCCATGTTTCTTAGCTTCTGGGCACTAGGATTCTTTGTGTATTTCAATGAAACTCTGAAGAAATGATTCTCTCTTGTCACCCTCAATGCTCCCCATGCTTGGTCATCCCACCATCAAGGGTGTTTTGTTTACAGTCTATTGGATGTTTACCCTGATTAGGCGAAAATGCCTGAAAAAGCCTGTGAGTTTACTTCTTGAATGGTTAATGCTAGAACATTAAAAACGCAGAACAACACTTTAGTTCACAAGAGCACACTGTGCTTCTGTCCTGGTTCAAGTATCTCAAAGCTGAATCACTAGGTAGCAAAAGAGTTTCAAACTCACAGAAAAGCGTTTTAGACAACTGGAAATAATTCCATGTTTCTCAGCTTGTGTGTACTAGGTTTCTTTGTATATTTCAATGAAACTTTGACAAAATGATTCTCTTTGTGCCCCTCATGGCTCCCCAAATTTGGTCAATCCACCATCACGGGTTTTTTGTTTAGAGCCTATTGGATGTTTACCTTGATTAGGCGAATTTCACTGAAAACGCCTGTAGTTTAATTCCTCAATGGTTAATGCTAGAACTTTGAAAATGCAGAAGATCACTTCAGATCACAAGAGCACACTGTGCTCCTGTCCTGGTTCAAGTATCTCAAAGCTGAATTACTATGTAGGAAAAGAGTTTCAAACTCACAGAAAAGTGTTTTAGAGAACTGGAAATAATTTCATGTTTCTTAGCTTCTGGGCACTAGGTTTCTTTGTGTATTTCAATGAAACTCTGAAAAAATGATTCTCTCATGTGCCCCTCAAGGCTCCCCAAGTTTGGTCATCAGAACATCAAGGGTGTTTTGTTTACAGTCTATTGGATGTTTACCTTGATTAGGCGAAAATGCCTGAAAACGCCTGTGAGTTTAATTCTTAAATGGTTAATGCTAGAACTTTAAAAAAGCAGAACAACACTTTAGTTCACAAGAGCACACTGTGCTTCGTTCCTGGTTCAAGTATCTCAAAGCTGAATCTCAAGGTAATAAATGAGTTTCAAACTCACAGAAAAGTGTTTTAGAGAACTGGAAATAATTCCATGTTTCTTAGCTTCTGGGAACTAGGTTTCTTTGTGTATTTCAATGAAACTCTGAAAAAATGATTCTCTCATGTGCCCCTCAAGGCTCCCCCAGTTTGGTCATCCCACCATCAAGGGTGTTTTGTTTACAGTCTATGGGATGTTTACCCTGATTAGGCGAAAATGCCTGAAAACGCCTGTGAGTTTAATTCTTAAATGGTTAATGCTAGAACTTTAAAAATGCAGAACAAGACTTTAGTTCACAAGAGCACACTGTGCTTCTGTCCTGGTTCAAGTATCTCAAAGCTCATTCACTAGGTAGCAAAAGAGTTTCAAACTCACACAAAAGCGATTTCGCCAACTGGAAATAATTTCATGTTTCTTAGCTTGTGGGTACTAGGTTTCTTTGTGTATTTCAATGAAGCTCTGACAAAATGATTCTCTCTTGTGCCCCTCATGGCTCCCCAAATTTGGTCAATCCACCATCACGGGTTTTTTGTTTAGAGCCTATTGGATGATTACCCTGATTAGACGAATTTCACTGAAAACTCCTGTAGTTTAATTTTTCAATGGTTAATGCTAGAACTTTGAAAATGCAGAAAAGCACTTCAGATCACAAGAGCACACTGTGCTTCTTTCCTGGTTCAAGTATCTCAAAGCTGAATCACTAGGTAACAAAAGAGTTTCAAACTCACAGAAAAGCGTTTTAGCGAACTGGAAATAATTCCATGTTTCTTAGCTTCTGGGCACTAGGTTTCTTTGTGTATTTCAATGAAGCTCTGACAAAATGATTCTCTCTTGTGCCCCTCATGGATCCCCAAATTTGGTCAATCCACCATCAAGGGTTTTTTGTTTAGAGCCTATTGGATATTTACCCTGATTAGGCGAATTTCACTGAAAAAGCCTGTAGTTTAATTCCTCAATGGTTAATGCTAGAATTTTGAAAATGCAGAAAAGCACTTCAGATCACAAGAGCACACTGTGCTCTTGTTCTGGTTCAAGTATCTCAAAGCTTAATCACTAGGTAGGAAAAGAGTTTCAAACTCACAGAAAAGCGATTTAGCCAACTGGAAATAATTCCATGTTTCTTAGCTTCTGGGTACTAGATTTCTTTGTGTATTTCAATGAAACTCTGACAAAATGATTCTCTCTTGTGCCCCTCATGGCTCCCCAAATTTGGTTATCCCACCATGACGGGTTTTTTTTTTAGAGCCTATTGGATGTTTACCCTGATTAGGCGAATTTCACTGAAAACGCCTGTAGTTTAATTCGTCAATGGTTAATGCTAGAACTTTGAAAATGCAGAAAAGCACTTCAGATCACAAGCGCACACTGTGCTTCGTTCCTGGTTCAAGTATCTGAAAGCTGAATCACACGGTAATAAAAGAGTTTCAAACTCACAGAAAAGTGTTTTAGAGAACTGGAAATAATTCCATGTTTCTTAGCTTCTGGGAACTAGGTTTCTTTGTGTATTTCAATGAAACTCTGAAAAAATGATTCTCTCATGTGCCCCTCAAGGCTCCCCAGTTTGGTCATCCCACCATCAAGGGTGTTTTGTTTACAGTCTATTGGATGTTTACCCTGATTAGGCGAAAATGCCTGAAAACGCCTGTGAGTTTAATTCTTAAATGGTTAATGCTAGAACTTTAAAAACGCAGAACAACACTTTAGTTCACAAGAGCACACTGTGCTTCTTTCCTGGTTCAAGTATCTCAAAGCTGAATCACTAGGTAGCAAAAGAGTTTCAAACTCACAAAAAAGCGTTTTAGCCAACTGGAAATAATTCCATGTTTCTTAGCTTCTGGGTACTAGGTTTCTTTGTGTATTTCAATGAAGCTCTGACAAAATGATTCTCTCTTGTGCCCCTCATGGATCCCCAAATTTGGTCAATCCACCATCAAGGGTTTTTTGTTTAGAGCCTATTGGATATTTACCCTGATTAGGCGAATTTCACTGAAAAAGCCTGTAGTTTAATTCCTCAATGGTTAATGCTAGAATTTTGAAAATGCAGAAAAGCACTTCAGATCACAAGTGCACACTGTGCTCCTGTCCTGGTTCAAGTATCTCAAAGCTGAATCACTAGGTAGGAAAAGAGTTTCAAACTCACAGAAAAGCGATTTAGCCAACTGGAAATAATTCCATGTTTCTTAGCTTCTGGGTACTAGATTTCTTTGTGTATTTCAATGAAACTCTGACAAAATGATTCTCTCTTGTGCCCCTCATGGCTCCCAAATTTGGTTATCCCACCATCACAGGTTTTTTGTTTAGAGCCTATTGGATGTTTACCCTGATTAGGCGAATTTTCACTGAAAACGCCTGTATTTTAATTCTCAATGGTTAATGCTAGAACTTTGAAAATGCAGAAAAGCACTTCAGATCACAAGCGCACACTGTGCTTCGTTCCTGGTTCAAGTATCTCAAAGCTGAATCACAAGGTAATAAAAGAGTTTCAAACTCACAGAAAAGTGTTTTAGAGAACTGGAAATAATTCCATGTTTCTTAGCTTCTGGGAACTAGGTTTCTTTGTGTATTTCAATGAAACTCTGAAAAAATGATTCTCTCATGTGCCCCTCAAGGCTCCCCAGTTTGGTCATCCCACCATCAAGGGTGTTTTTGTTTACAGTCTATTGGATGTTTACCCTGATTAGGCGAAAATGCCTGAAAACGCCTGTGAGTTTAATTCTTAAATGGTTAATGCTAGAACTTTAAAAACGCAGAACAACACTTTAGTTCACAAGAGCACACTGTGCTTCTGTCCTGGTTCAAGTATCTCAAAGCTGAATCACTAGGTAGCAAAAGAGTTTCAAACTCACAAAAAAGCGTTTTAGCCAACTGGAAATAATTCCATGTTTCTTAGCTTCTGGGTACTAGGTTTCTTTGTGTATTTCAATGAAGCTCTGACAAAATGATTCTCTCTTGTGCCCCTCATGGATCCCCAAATTTGGTTATCCCACCATCACGGGTTTTTTGTTTAGAGCCTATTGGATGTTTACCCTGATTAGGCGAATTTCACTGAAAACGCCTGTAGTTTAATTCCTCAATGATTAATGATAGAACTTTGAAAATGCAGAAAAGCACTTCAGATCACAAGAGCACACTGTGCTCCTGTCCTGGTTCAAGTATCTCAAAGCTGAATCACTAGGTAGGAAAAGAGTTTCAAACTCACAGAAAAGCGATTTAGCCAACTGGAAATAATTCCATGTTTCTTAGCTTCTGGGTACTAGATTTCTTTGTGTATTTCAATGAAACTCTGACAAAATGATTCCTTTTGTGCCCCTCATTGCTCCCCAAATTTGGTTATCCCACCATCACGGGTTTTATGTTTAGAGCCTATTGGATGTTTACCCTGATTAGGCGAATTTCACTGAAAACGCCTGTAGTTTAATTCCTCAATGGTTAATGCTAGAACTTTGAAAATGCATAAAAGCACTTCAGATCACAAGCGCACACTGTGCTTCGTTCCTGGTTCAAGTATCTCAAAGCTGAATCTCAAGGTAATAAAAGAGTTTCAAACTCACAGAAAAGTGTTTTAGAGAACTGGAAATAATTCCATGTTTCTTAGCTTCTGGGAACTAGGTTTCTTTGTGTATTTCAATGAAACTCTGAAAAAATGATTCTCTCATGTGCCCCTCAAGGCTCCCCCAGTTTGGTCATCCCACCATCAAGGGTGTTTTGTTTACAGTCTATGGGATATTTACCCTGATTAGGCGAAAATGCCTGAAAACGCCTGTGAGTTTAATTCTTAAAATGGTTAATGCTAGAACTTTAAAAATGCAGAACAAGACTTTAGTTCACAAGAGCACACTGTGCTTCTGTCCTGGTTCAAGTATCTCAAAGCTCATTCACTAGGTAGCAAAAGAGTTTCAAACTCACACAAAAAGCGATTTCGCCAACTGGAAATAATTTCATGTTTCTTAGCTTGTGGGTACTAGGTTTCTTTGTGTATTTCAATGAAACTCTGACAAAATGATTCTCTCTTGTGCCCCTCATGGCTCCCCAAATTTGGTCAATCCACCATCACGGGTTTTTTGTTTAGAGCCTATTGGATGATTACCCTGATTAGACGAATTTCACTGAAAACTCCTGTAGTTTAATTTTTCAATGGTTAATGCTAGAACTTTGAAAATGCAGAAAAGCACTTCAGATCACAAGAGCACACTGTGCTCCTGTCCTGGTTCAAGTATCTCAAAGCTGAATCACTAGGTAGGAAAAAAGTTTCAAACTCACAGAAAAGCGATTTAGCCAACTGGAAATAATTCCATGTTTCTTAGCTTCTGGGTACTAGATTTCTTTGTGTATTTCAATGAAACTCTGACAAAATGATTCTCTCTTGTGCCCCTCATGGCTCCCCAAATTTGGTTATCCCACCATCACGGGTTTTTTGTTTAGAGCCTATTGGATGTTTACCCTGATTAGGCGAATTTCACTGAAAACGCCTGTAGTTTAATTCCTCAATGGTTAATGCTAGAACTTTGAAAATGCAGAAAAGCACTTCAGATCACAAGCGCACACTGCGCTTCGTTCCTGGTTCAAGTATCTCAAAGCTGAATCACAAGGTAAGAAAAGAGTTTCAAACTCACAGAAAAGTGTTTTAGAGAACTGGAAATAATTCCATGTTTCTTAGCTTCTGGGAACTAGGTTTCTTTGTGTATTTCAATGAAACTCTGAAAAAATGATTCTCTCATGTGCCCCTCAAGGCTCCCCAGTTTGGTCATCCCACCATCAAGGGTGTTTTGTTTACAGTCTATTGGATGTTTACCCTGATTTGGCGAAAATGCCTGAAAACGCCTGTGAGTTTAATTCTTAAATGGTTAATGCTAGAACTTTAAAAACGCAGAACAACACTTTAGTTCACAAGAGCACACTGTGCTTCTGTCCTGGTTCAAGTATCTCAAAGCTGAATCACTAGGTACCAAAAGAGTTTCAAACTCACAAAAAAGCGTTTTAGCCAACTGGAAATAATTCCATGTTTCTTAGCTTCTGGGTACTAGGTTTCTTTGTGTATTTCAATGAAGCTCTGACAAAACGATTCTCTCTTGTGCCCCTCATGGATCCCCAAATTTGGTCAATCCACCATCAAGGGTTTTTTGTTTAGAGCCTATTGGATATTTACCCTGATTAGGCGAATTTCACTGAAAAAGCCTGTAGTTTAATTCCTCAATGGTTAATGCTAGAATTTTGAAAATGCAGAAAAGCACTTCAGATCACAAGAGCACACTGTGCTCCTGTCCTGGTTCAAGTATCTCAAAGCTGAATCACTAGGTAGGAAAAGAGTTTCAAACTCACAGAAAAGCGATTTAGCCAACTGGAAATAATTCCATGTTTCTTAGCTTCTGGGTACTAGATTTCTTTGTGTATTTCAATGAAACTCTGACAAAATGATTCTCTCTTGTGCCCCTCATGGCTCCCCCAATTTGCTTATAGAACCATCACGGGTTTTTTGTTTAGAGCCTATTGGATGTTTACCCTGATTAGGCGAATTTCACTGAAAACGCCTGTTAGATTAATTCCTCAGTGGTTAATGCTAGAACTTTAAAAATGCAGAACAACACTTTAGTTCACAAGAGCACACTGTGCTTCTGTCCTGGTTCAAGTATCTCAAAGCTGAATCACTAGGTAGCAAAAGAGTTTCAAACTCACACATAAGCGATTTCGCCAACTGGAAATAATTTCATGTTTCTTAGCTTGTGGGTACTAGGTTTCTTGGTGTATTTCAATGAAACTCTGACAAAATGATTCTCTCTTGTGCCCCTCATGGCTCCCCAAATTTGGTCAATCCACCATAACGCGTTTTTTGTTTAGAGCCTATTGGATGCTTACCCTGATTAGACGAATTTCACTGAAAACTCCTGTAGTTTAATTCCTCAATGGTTAATGCTAGAATTTTGAAAATGCAGAAAAGCCCTTCAGATCACAAGAGCACACTGTGCTTCTTTCCTGGTTCAAGTATCTCAAAGCTGAATCACTAGGTAACAAAAGAGTTTCAAACTCACAGAAAAGCGTTTTAGCGAACTGGAAATAATTTCATGTTTCTTAGCTTCTGGGCATTAGGTTTCTTTGTGTATTTCAATGAAACTCTGAAAAAATGATTCTCTCATGTGCCCATCAAGGCTCCCCAAGTTTGGTCATCAGACCATCAAGGGTGTTTTGTTTACAGTCTATTGAATGTTTACCCTGATTAGGCGAAAATGCCTGAAAAAGCCTGTGAGTTTAATTCTTAAATGGTTAATGCTAGAACTTTAAAAATGCAGAACAACACTTTAGTTCACAAGAGCACACTGTGCTTCTCTCCTGGTTCAAGTATCTCAAAGCTGAATCACTAGGTAGCAAAAGAGTTTCAAAACTCACAGAAAAGCATTGTAGACAACTGGAAATAATTCCATGTTTCTTAGCTTGTGGTTACTAGGTTTCTTTGTGTATTTCAATGAAACTCTGACAAAATGATTCTCTCTTGTGCCCCTCATGGCTCCCCAAATTTGCTTATCCAACCATCACGGGTTTTTTGTTTAGAGCCTATTGGATGTTTACCCTGATTAGGCGAATTTCACTGAAAACGCCTGTTAGATTAATTCCTCAATGGTTAATGCTAGAACTTTGAAAATGCAGAAAAGCACTTCAGATGACAAGAGCAAAACTGTGCTTCGTTCCTGGTTCAAGTATCTCAAAGCTGAATCACTAGGTAACAAAAGAGTTTCAAACTCACAGAAAAGCGTTTTAGCCAACTGGAAATAATTCCAAGTTTCTTAGCTACTATGCACTAGGTTTCTTTGTGTATTTCAATGAAACTCTGAAAAAATGATTCTCTCATGTGCCCCTCAAGACTCCCCAAGTGTGGTCATCCTACCATCAAGGGTGTTTTGTGTACAGTCTATTAGATGTTTACCCTGATTAGGCGAAAATGCCTGAAAACGCCTGTGAATTTAATTCTTAAATGGTTAATGCTAGAACTTTCAAAACGCAGAACAACATTTTAGTTCACAAGAGCACACTGTGCTTCTGTCCTGGTTCAAGTATCTCAAAGCTGAATCACTAGGTAGCAAAAGAGTTTCAAACTCACAAAAAAACGTTTTAGCCAACTGGAAATAATTCCATGTTGCTTAGCTACTGGGTACTAGGTTTCTTTGTGTATTTCAATGAAGCTCTGACAAAATGATTCTCTCTTGTGCCCCTCATGGATCCCCAAATTGTTCAATCCACAATCACGGGTTTTTTGTTTAGAGCCTATTGGATGTTTACCCTGATTAGGCAAATTTCACTGAAAACTCCTGTAGTTTAATTCCTCAATGTTTAATGCTATAACTTTGAAAATGCAGAAAAGCAATTCAGATCACAAGAGCACACTGTGCTTCTGTCCTGGTTCAAGTATCTCAAAGCTGAATCACTAGGTAGCAAAAGAGTTTCAAACTCACAGAAAAGCGGTTTAGCCAACTGGAAATAATTCCAAGTTTCGTAGCTTGTGGGTACTAGGTTTCTTTGTGTATTTCAATGAAACTCTGACAAAATGATTCTCTCTTGTGCCCCTCATGGCTCCCCAAATTTGGTCATCCCACCATCACGGGTTTTTTGTTTAGAGCCTATTGGATGTTTACCCTGATTAGGCGAATTTCACTAAAAACGCCTGTTAGATTAATTCCTCAATGGTTAATGCTAGAACTTTGAAAATGCAGAAAAACACTTCCGATCACAAGAGCACATTGTGCTTCTTTCTTGGTTCAAGTATCTCAAAGCTGAATCACTAGGTAACAAAAGAGTTTCAAACTCACAGAAAAGCGTTTTAGCGAACTGGAAATAATTCCATGTTTCTTAGCTTCTGGGCACTAGGTTTCTTTGTGTATTTCAATGAAACTCTGAAAAAATGATTCTCTCATGTGCCCCTCAAGGCTCCATAAGTTTGGTCATCCCACCATTAAGGGTCTTTTGTTTACAGTCTATTGGATGTTTACCCTGATTAGGCGAATTTCACTGAAAACGCCTGGAATTTAATTCCTCAATGGTTAATGTTAGAACTTTGAAAATGCAGAAAAGCACTTCAGATCACAAGAGCACACTGTGCTCCTGACCTGGTTCAAGTATCTCAAAGCTGAATCACTAAGTAACAAAAGAGTTTCAAACTCACAGAAAAGCGTTTTAGCGATATGGAAATAATTCCATGTTTCTTAGCTTCTGGGCACTAGGATTCTTTGTGTATTTCAATGAAACTCTGAAGAAATGATTCTCTCTAGTCACCCTCAATGCTCCCCATGTTTGGTCATCCCACCATCAAGGGTGTTTTGTTTACAGTCTATTGGATGTTTACCCTGATTAGGCGAAAATGCCTGAAAACGCCTGTGAGTTTACTTCTTGAATGGTTAATGCTAGAACATTAAAAACGCAGAACAACACTTTAGTTCACAAGAGCACACTGTGCTTCTGTCCTGGTTCAAGTATCTCAAAGCTGAATCACTAGGTAGCAAAAGAGTTTCAAACTCACAGAAAAGCGTTTTAGACAACTGGAAATAATTCCATATTTCTCAGCTTGTGTGTACTAGGTTTCTTTGTATATTTCAATGAAACTTTGACAAAATGATTCTCTTTGTGCCCCTCATGGCTCCCCAAATTTGGTCAATCCACCATCACGGGTTTTTTGTTTAGAGCCTATTGGATGTTTACCTTGATTAGGCGAATTTCACTGAAAACGCCTGTAGTTTAATTCCTCAATGGTTAATGCTAGAACTTTGAAAATGCAGAAGAGCACTTCAGATCACAAGAGCACACTGTGCTCCTGTCCTGGTTCAAGTATCTCAAAGCTGAATTACTATGTAGGAAAAGAGTTTCAAACTCACAGAAAAGTGTTTTAGAGAACTGGAAATAATTTCATGTTTCTTAGCTTCTGGGCACTAGGTTTCTTTGTGTATTTCAATGAAACTCTGAAAAAATGATTCTCTCATGTGCCCCTCAAGGCTCCCCAAGTTTGGTCATCAGACCATCAAGGGTGTTTTTGTTTACAGTCTATTGGATGTTTACCTGATTAGGCGAAAATGCCTGAAAACGCCTGTGAGTTTAATTCTTAAATGGTTAATGCTAGAACTTTAAAAATGCAGAACAACACTTTAGTTCACAAGAGCACACTGTGCTTCGTTCCTGGTTCAAGTATCTCAAAGCTGAATCTCAAGGTAATAAATGAGTTTCAAACTCACAGAAAAGTGTTTTCGAGAACTGGAAATAATTCCATGTTTCTTAGCTTCTGGGAACTAGGTTTCTTTGTGTATTTCAATGAAACTCTGAAAAAATGATTCTCTCATGTGCCCCTCAAGGCTCCCCCAGTTTGGTCATCCCACCATCAAGGGTGTTTTGTTTACAGTCTATGGGATGTTTACCCTGATTAGGCGAAAATGCCTGAAAACGCCTGTGAGTTTAATTCTTAAATGGTTAATGCTAGAACTTTAAAAATGCAGAACAAGACTTTAGTTCACAAGAGCACACTGTGCTTCTGTCCTGGTTCAAGTATCTCAAAGCTCATTCACTAGGTAGCAAAAGAGTTTCAAACTCACACAAAAGCGATTTCGCCAACTGGAAATAATTTCATGTTTCTTAGCTTGTGGGTACTAGGTTTCTTTGTGTATTTCAATGAAACTCTGACAAAATGATTCTCTCTTGTGCCCCTCATGGCTCCCAAATTTGGTCAATCCACCATCACGGGTTTTTTGTTTAGAGCCTATTGGATGATTACCCTGATTAGACGAATTTCACTGAAAAACTCCTGTAGTTTAATTTTTCAATGGTTAATGCTAGAACTTTGAAAATGCAGAAAAGCACTTCAGATCACAAGAGCACACTGTGCTTCTTTCCTGGTTCAAGTATCTCAAAGCTGAATCACTAGGTAACAAAAGAGTTTCAAACTCACAGAAAAGCGTTTTAGCGAACTGGAAATAATTCCATGTTTCTTAGCTTCTGGGCACTAGGTTTCTTTGTGTATTTCAATGAAGCTCTGACAAAATGATTCTCTCTTGTGCCCCTCATGGATCCCCAAATTTGGTCAATCCACCATCAAGGGTTTTTTGTTTAGAGCCTATTGGATATTTACCCTGATTAGGCGAATTTCACTGAAAAAGCCTGTAGTTTAATTCTCAATGGTTAATGCTAGAATTTTGAAAATGCAGAAAAGCACTTCAGATCACAAGAGCACAGTGTGCTCCTGTTCTGGTTCAAGTATCTCAAAGCTTAATCACTAGGTAGGAAAAGAGTTTCAAACTCACAGAAAAGCGATTTAGCCAACTGGAAATAATTCCATGTTTCTTAGCTTCTGGGTACTAGATTTCTTTGTGTATTTCAATGAAACTCTGACAAAATGATTCTCTCTTGTGCCCCTCATGGCTCCCCAAATTTGGTTATCCCACCATCACGGGTTTTTTGTTTAGAGCCTATTGGATGTTTACCCTGATTAGGCGAATTTCACTGAAAACGCCTATAGTTTAATTCGTCAATGGTTAATGCTAGAACTTTGAAAATGCAGAAAAGCACTTCAGATCACAAGCGCACACTGTGCTTCGTTCCTGGTTCAAGTATCTCAAAGCTGAATCACAAGGTAATAAAAGAGTTTCAAACTCACAGAAAAGTGTTTTAGAGAACTGGAAATAATTCCATGTTTCTTAGCTTCTGGGAACTAGGTTTCTTTGTGTATTTCAATGAAACTCTGAAAAAATGATTCTCTCATGTGCCCCTCAAGGCTCCCCAGTTTGGTCATCCCACCATCAAGGGTGTTTTGTTTACAGTCTATTGGATGTTTTCCCTGATTAGGCGAAAATGCCTGAAAAACGCCTGTGAGTTTAATTCTTAAATGGTTAATGCTAGAACTTTAAAAACGCAGAACAACACTTTAGTTCACAAGAGCACACTGTGCTTCTGTCCTGGTTCAAGTATCTCAAAGCTGAATCACTAGGTAGCAAAAGAGTTTCAAACTCACAAAAAAGCGTTTTAGCCAACTGGAAATAATTCCATGTTTCTTAGCTTCTGGGTACTAGGTTTCTTTGTGTATTTCAATGAAGCTCTGACAAAATGATTCTCTCTTGTGCCCCTCATGGATCCCCAAATTTGGTCAATCCACCATCAAGGGTTTTTTGTTTAGAGCCTATTGGATATTTACCCTGATTAGGCGAATTTCACTGAAAAAGCCTGTAGTTTAATTCCTCAATGGTTAATGCTAGAATTTTGAAAATGCAGAAAAGCACTTCAGATCACAAGAGCACACTGTGCTCCTGTCCTGGTTCAAGTATCTCAAAGCTGAATCACTAGGTAGGAAAAGAGTTTCAAACTCACAGAAAAGCGATTTAGCCAACTGGAAATAATTCCATGTTTCTTAGCTTCTGGGTACTAGATTTCTTTGTGTATTTCAATGAAACTCTGACAAAATGATTCTCTCTTGTGCCCCTCATGGCTCCCCAAATTTGGTTATCCCACCATCACGGGTTTTTTGTTTAGAGCCTATTGGATGTTTACCCTGATTAGGCGAATTTCACTGAAAACGCCTGTATTTTAATTCCTCAATGGTTAATGCTAGAACTTTGAAAATGCAGAAAAGCACTTCAGATCACAAGCGCACACTGTGCTTCGTTCCTGGTTCAAGTATCTCAAAGCTGAATCACAAGGTAATAAAAGAGTTTCAAACTCACAGAAAAGTGTTTTAGAGAACTGGAAATAATTCCATGTTTCTTAGCTTCTGGGAACTAGGTTTCTTTGTGTATTTCAATGAAACTCTGAAAAAATGATTCTCTCATGTGCCCCTCAAGGCTCCCCAGTTTGGTCATCCCACCATCAAGGGTGTTTTGTTTACAGTCTATTGGATGTTTACCCTGATTAGGCGAAAATGCCTGAAAACGCCTGTGAGTTTAATTCTTAAATGGTTAATGCTAGAACTTTAAAAACGCAGAACAACACTTTAGTTCACAAGAGCACACTGTGCTTCTGTCCTGGTTCAAGTATCTCAAAGCTGAATCACTAGGTAGCAAAAGAGTTTCAAACTCACAAAAAAAGCGTTTTAGCCAACTGGAAATAATTCCATGTTTCTTAGCTTCTGGGTACTAGGTTTCTTTGTGTATTTCAATGAAGCTCTGACAAAATGATTCTCTCTTGTGCCCCCTCATGGATCCCCAAATTTGGTTATCCCACCATCACGGGTTTTTTGTTTAGAGCCTATTGGATGTTTACCCTGATTAGGCGAATTTCACTGAAAACGCCTGTATTTTAATTCCTCAATGGTTAATGCTAGAACTTTGAAAATGCAGAAAAGCACTTCAGATCACAAGCGCACACTGTGCTTCGTTCCTGGTTCAAGTATCTCAAAGCTGAATCACAAGGTAATAAAAGAGTTTCAAACTCACAGAAAAGTGTTTTAGAGAACTGGAAATAATTCCATGTTTCTTAGCTTCTGGGAACTAGGTTTCTTTGTGTATTTCAATTAAGCTCTGACAAAATGATTCTCTCTTGTGCCCCTCATGGCTCCACAAATTTGGTCATCCCACCATCAAGGGTGTTTTGTTTACAGTCTATTGGATGTTTACCCTGATTAGGCGAAAATGCCTGAAAACGCCTTTGAGTTTAATTCTTAAATGGTTAATGCTAGAACTTTAAAAAAACGCAGAACAACACTTTAGTTCACAAGAGCACACTGTGCTTCTGTCCTGGTTCAAGTATCTCAAAGCTGAATCACTAGGTAGCAAAAGAGTTTTCAAACTCACAGAAAAGCGATTTAGCCAACTGGAAATAATTCCAAGTTTCTTAGCTTCTGGGTACTAGGTTTCTTTGTGTATTTCAATGAAACTCTGACAAAAATGATTCTCTCTTGTGCCCCTCATGGCTCCCCAAATTTGGTCATCCCACGATCACGGGTTTTTTGTTTAGAGCCTATTGGATGTTTACCCTGATTAGGCGAATTTCACTGAAAACGCCTGTAGTTTAATTCCTCAATGATTAATGATAGAACTTTGAAAATGCAGAAAAGCACTTCAGATCACAAGAGCACACTGTGCTCCTGTCCTGGTTCAAGTATCTCAAAGCTGAATCACTAGGTAGGAAAAGAGTTTCAAACTCACAGAAAAGCGATTTAGCCAACTGGAAATAATTCCATGTTTCTTAGCTTCTGGGTACTAGATTTCTTTGTGTATTTCAATGAAACTCTGACAAAATGATTCCTTTTTGTGCCCCTCATTGCTCCCCAAATTTGGTTATCCCCACCATCACGGGTTTTATGTTTAGAGCCTATTGGATGTTTACCCTGATTAGGCGAATTTCACTGAAAACGCCTGTAGTTTAATTCCTCAATGGTTAATGCTAGAACTTTGAAAATGCATAAAAGCACTTCAGATCACAAGCGCACACTGTGCTTCGTTCCTGGTTCAAGTATCTCAAAGCTGAATCTCAAGGTAATAAAAGAGTTTTCAAACTCACAGAAAAGTGTTTTAGAGAACTGGAAATAATTCCATGTTTCTTAGCTTCTGGGAACTAGGTTTCTTTGTGTATTTCAATGAAACTCTGAAAAAATGATTCTCTCATGTGCCCCTCAAGGCTCCCCCAGTTTGGTCATCCCACCATCAAGGGTGTTTTTGTTTACAGTCTATGGGATATTTACCCTGATTAGGCGAAAATGCCTGAAAACGCCTGTGAGTTTAATTCTTAAAAATGGTTAATGCTAGAACTTTAAAAATGCAGAACAAGACTTTAGTTCACAAGAGCACACTGTGCTTCTGTCCTGGTTCAAGTATCTCAAAGCTCATTCACTAGGTAGCAAAAGAGTTTCAAACTCACACAAAAGCGATTTCGCCAACTGGAAATAATTTCATGTTTCTTAGCTTGTGGGTACTAGGTTTCTTTGTGTATTTCAATGAAACTCTGACAAAATGATTCTCTCTTGTGCCCCTCATGGCTCCCCAAATTTGGTCAATCCACCATCACGGGTTTTTTGTTTAGAGCCTATTGGATGATTACCCTGATTAGACGAATTTCACTGAAAACTCCTGTAGTTTAATTTTTCAATGGTTAATGCTAGAACTTTGAAAATGCAGAAAAGCACTTCAGATCACAAGAGCACACTGTGCTCCTGTCCTGGTTCAAGTATCTCAAAGCTGAATCACTAGGTAGGAAAAAAGTTTCAAACTCACAGAAAAGCGATTTAGCCAACTGGAAATAATTCCATGTTTCTTAGCTTCTGGGTACTAGATTTCTTTGTGTATTTCAATGAAACTCTGACAAAATGATTCTCTCTTGTGCCCCTCATGGCTCCCCAAATTTGGTTATCCCACCATCACGGGTTTTTTTGTTTAGAGCCTATTGGATGTTTACCCTGATTAGGCGAATTTCACTGAAAACGCCTGTAGTTTAATTCCTCAATGGTTAATGCTAGAACTTTGAAAATGCAGAAAAAGCACTTCAGATCACAAGCGCACACTGCGCTTCGTTCCTGGTTCAAGTATCTCAAAGCTGAATCACAAGGTAAGAAAAGAGTTTCAAACTCACAGAAAAGTGTTTTAGAGAACTGGAAATAATTCCATGTTTCTTAGCTTCTGGGAACTAGGTTTCTTTGTGTATTTCAATGAAACTCTGAAAAAATGATTCTCTCATGTGCCCCTCAAGGCTCCCCAGTTTGGTCATCCCACCATCAAGGGTGTTTTGTTTACAGTCTATTGGATGTTTACCCTGATTTGGCGAAAATGCCTGAAAAAACGCCTGTGAGTTTATAATTCTTAAATGGTTAATGCTAGAACTTTAAAAACGCGCAGAACAACACTTTAGTTCACAAGAGCACACTGTGCTTCTGTCCTGGTTCAAGTATCTCAAAACAAAGCTGAATCACTAGGTACCAAAAGAGTTTCAAACTCACAAAAAAAAGCGTTTTAGCCAACTGGAAATAATTCCATGTTTCTTAGCTTCTGTGTACTAGGTTTTTGTGTATTTCAATGAAGCTCTGACAAAAACGATTCTCTCTTGTGCCCCTCATGGATCCCCAAATTTGGTCAATCCACCATCAAGGGTTTTTTGTTTAGAGCCTATTGGATATTTACCCTGATTAGGCGAATTTCACTGAAAAAGCCTGTAGTTTAATTCCTCAATGGTTAATGCTAGAATTTTGAAAATGCAGAAAAGCACTTCAGATCACAAGAGCACACTGTGCTCCTGTCCTGGTTCAAGTATCTCAAAGCTGAATCATCTAGGTAGGAAAAGAGTTTCAAACTCACAGAAAAGCGATTTAGCCAACTGGAAATAATTCATGTTTCTTAGCTTCTGGGTACTAGATTTCTTTGTGTATTTCAATGAAACTCTGACAAAATGATTCTCTCTTGTGCCCCTCATGGCTCCCCCAATTTGCTTATAGAACCATCACGGGTTTTTTGTTTAGAGCCTATTGGATGTTTACCCTGATTAGGCGAATTTCACTGAAAACGCCTGTGTTAGATTTAATTCCTCAGTGGTTAATGCTAGAACTTTAAAAATGCAGAACAACACTTTAGTTCACAAGAGCACACTGTGCTTCTGTCCTGGTTCAAGTATCTCAAAGCTGAATCACTAGGTAAGCAAAAGAGTTTCAAACTCACACATAAGCGATTTTCGCCAACTGGAAATAATTTCATGTTTCTTAGCTTGTTTTTCTGGGTCCACTAGGTTTCTTTGTTGTATTTCAAGAAACTCTGACAAAATGATTCTCTCTTGTGCCATCATGGCTCCCCAAATTTGGTCAATCACACCATAATCGCGTTTTTGTTTAGTTAGCTTGGATGTTTTACCAGCTGATTAGACGGCAATTTCACTGAAAAAAACTGTGTTCCCCCTTGTTTAATTACTCTAATGGTTTTTTTATGCTAGAACTTTGAAAATGCAGAAAAGCACTTCTAGTTCAACAAGGAGCCTCTCTGTGCTTCTTATCTGGTTTCAAGTATCTCAAAAGCTGAATCACTAACGGTAACAAAAAGAGTTTCAAACTCACAGAAAAGCGTTTTAGCGAACTGGAAATAATTTCCATGTTTCTTAGCTTTCTGGGCACTAGGTTTCTTTGTGTATTTCAATGAAAAACTCTGACAAAATGAATTCTCTCATTAGCTTCCCAAGGCCCCTCACCCAAAATTTTGGTCAATCCTAACAACCTAAATACCAAGGGTTTTTTGTTTAGAGCCTATTGGATGCTTACCCTGATTAGCGAAATTTCACTGAAAACTCCTGTAGTTTTTAATTCCTCATGGTTATAATGCTAGAACATTTGAAAATGCAGAAAAAGCCCTTCAGGATCACAAGAGCCACACTGTGCTTTATCTTCCTTGGTTCAAGTATCTCAAAGCTGAAAAGTCACTAGGTAACAAAAGAGTTTCAAACTCACAGAAAAGCGTTTAGCGAACTGGAAAATAATTCCATGTTTCTTAGCTTCCCTGGGCACTAGGTTTCTTTGTGTATTTCAATGAAACTCTGAAAAAATGATTCTCTCATGTGCCCATCAAGGCTCCCCAAGTTTGGTCATCAGACCATCAAGGGTGTTTTGTTTACAGTCTATTGGAATGTTTACCCCTGATTAGGCGAAAATGCCTGAAAAAGCCTGTGAGTTTAATTCTTAAAAATGGTTAATGCTAGAACTTTAAAAATGCAGAACAACACTTTAGTTCACAAGAGCACACTGTGCTTCTCTCCTGGTTCAAGTATCTCAAAGCTGAATCACTAGGTAGCCAAAAGAGTTTCAAACTCACAGAAAAGCATTGTAGACAACTGGAAATAATTCCATGTTTCTTAGCTTGTGGTTACTAGGATTTCTTTGTGTATTTCAATGAAAACTCTGACAAAATGATTCTCTCTTGTGCCCCTCATGGCTCCCCAAATTTGACTTATCCAACCATCACGGGTTTTTTGTTTAGAGCCTATTGGATGTTTACCCTGATTAGGCGAATTTCACTGAAAACGCCTGTTAGATTAAATTCCTCAATGGTTAATTCTAGAACTTTGAAAATGCAGAAAAAGCACTTCAGATTCACAAGCGCACACTGTGCTTCGTTCCTGGTTCAAGTATCTCAAAGCTGAATCACAAGGTAATAAAAGAGTTTCAAACTCACAGAAAAGTGTGTTTTAGAGAACTGGAAATAAATTCCATGTTTCTTAGCTTCTGGGAACTAGGTTTTTTTACTTTGTGTATTTCAATTAAGCTCTGACAAAATGATTCTCTCTTGTGCCCTCATGGCTCCACCAAATTTTGGTCATCCCACCATCAAGGGTGGTTTTGTTTACAGTCTATTGGATGTTTACCCTGATTAGGCGAAAATGCCTGAAAACGCCTTTGAGTTTAATTCTTAAACTGGTTAATGCTAGAACTTTAAAAACGCAGAACAACACTTTAGTTCACAAGAGCACACTGTGCTTCTGTCCTGGTTCAAGTATCTCAAAGCTGAATCACTAGGTAGCAAAAGAGTTTCAAACTCACAAAAAAGCGTTTTTAGCCAACTGGAAATAATTCCATGTTCTTAGCTTCTGGGTACTAGGTTTCTTTGTGTATTTCAATGAAGCTCTGACAAAATGATTCTCTCTTGTGCCCCTCATGGGATCCCCAAATTTGGTTCAATCCACCATCAAGGGTTTTTTGTTTAGAGACTATTGGATATTTACCCTGATTAGGCAAATTTCACTGAAAAAGCCTTGTAGTTTAATTCCTCAATGGTTAATGCTAGAATTTTGAAAATGTAGAAAAGCACTTCAGATCACAAGAGCACACTGTGCTCCTGTCCTGGTTCAAGTATTCAAAGCTGAATCACTAGGTAGCAAAAGAGTTTCAAATCACAGAAAAGCGATTTAGCCAACTGGAAATAATTCCAAGTTTCTTAGCTTCTGGGTACTAGGTTTCTTTGTGTATTTTCAATGAAACTCTGACAAAATGGATTCTCTCTTGTGCCCCTCATGGCTCCCCAAATTTGGTCATCCCACGAACCACGGGTTTTTTGTTTTAGAGCCTATTGGATGTTTAACCCTGATTAGGCGAATTTTCACTGAAAAAACGCCTGTAGTTTAATTCCTCAATGATTAATGATAGAACTTTGAAAATGCAGAAAAGCACTTCAGATCACAAGTGCACACTGTGCTCCTGTCCTGGTTCAAGTTATCTCAAAGCTGAATCACTAGGTAGGAAATAGAGTTTCAAAACTCACAGAAAAGCGATTTAGCCAACTGGAAATAATTCCATGTTTCTTAGCTTCTGGGTACTAGATTTCTTTGTGTATTTCAATGAAACTCTGACAAAATGATTCCTTTTGTGCCCTCATTGCTCCCCAAATTTGGTTATCCCACCATCACGGGTTTTATTTGTTTAGAGAGCCTATTGGGATGTTTACCCCTGATTAGGCGAATTTCACGTGAAAACGCCTGTAGTTTTAATTCCTCAATGGTTAAGTGCATAGAGCACTTTGAAAATGCATAAAAGCACTTCAGATCACAAGCGACCACTGTGCTTCGTTTCCTGGTTCAAGTATCTCAAAGCTGAATCTCAAGGTATAAAAGAGTTTTTGTTAGTTTTTTGTTTTTGTCAAACTCACAGATAAAGTGTTTTAGAGAAAACTGGAAATAATTCCATGTTTCTTAGCTTCTGGGAAACTAGGTTTCTTTGTGTATTTCAATGAAACTCTGAAAAAATGATTCTCCTCATGTGCCCCTCAGGCTCCCCAAGTTTGGTCATCCCCACCCAGTCAAGGGTGTTTTGTTTACAGTCTATGGGATATTTACCCTGATTAGGCGAAAAATGCCTGAAAACGCCTGTGAGTTTAATTCTTTAAATGGTTAATGCTAGAACTTTAAAAATGCAGAACAAGACTTTAGTTCACACAGAGCACACACTGTGCTTCTGTCCTGGTTCAAGTATCTCAAAGCTCATTCACTAGGTAAGCAAAAGAGTTTCAAACTCACACAAAAGCGATTTTCGCCAAACTGGAAATAATTTCATGTTTCTTAGCTTGTGGGTACTAGGTTTTCTTTGTGTATTTCAATGAAACTCTGACAAAATGATTCTCTCTTGTGCCCCTCATGGCTCCCCAATTTGGTCAATCCACCATCACGGGTTTTTTGTTTAGAGCCTATTGGAATGTGATTACCCCTGATTAGGACGAATTTCACTGAAAACTCCTGTAGTTTAATTTTTCAATGGTTTAATGCTAGAAACTTTGAAAAATGCAGAAAAGCACTTCAGATCACAAGAGCACACTGTGCCGCCTGTCTGGTTCAAGTATCTCAAAGCTGAATCACTAGGTAGGAAAAAAGTTTCAAACTCACAGAAAAGCGATTTAGCCTACTGGAAATAATTCATGTTTCTTAGCTTCTGGGTACTAGAGTTTCTTTGTGTATTTCAATGAAACTCTGACAAAATGATTCTCTCTTGTGCCCCTCTATGGCTCACCCAAATTTGGTTATCCCACCATCACGGGTTTTTTTGGTTTTTTGTTTAGAGCCTATTGGATGTTTACACCTGATTAGTGGACGAATTTTCACTGAAAAACGCTGTAGTTTAAGTTCCTCATGGTTAGATGCTAGAACTTTGATAAATGCAGAAAAGCACTTCAGATCACAAGCGCACATCTGCGCTTCGTTCCTGGGTTCAAGTATCTCAAAGCTGAATCACAAGGTAAGAAAAGAGTAGAGTTTCAAAACTCACAGAAAAGTGTTTTAGAGAACTGGAAATAAATTTCCATGTTTCTTAGCTTCTGGGAACTAGGTTTTCTTTGTGTATTTCAATGAAACTCTGAAACAAATGATTCTCTCATGTGCCCCTCAAGGCTCCCCCACTGTTTGGTCATCCCCACCATCAAGGGTGTTTTGTTTACAGTCTATTGGATGTTTACCCTGATTTGGGCGAAAATGCCTGAAAACGCCTGTGAGTTTAATTCTTAAAATGGTTAATGCTAGAACTTTAAAACGCAGAACAGACTCTTTAGTTCACAAGAGCACACTGTGCTTCTGTCCTGGTTCAAGTATTCTCAAAGCTGAATCACTAGGTACCAAAAAAGAGTTTCAAATCATCAAAAAAGCGTTTTAGCCAACTGGAAATAAATTCCATGTTTCTTAGCTTCTGGGGTACTAGGTTTCTTTTGTGTATTTCAATGAAGCTCTGACCAAAACGATTCTCTCTTGTGCCCCTCATGGATCCCCAAATTGGTCAATCCACGCATCAAGGTTTTTTGTTTAGAAGCCTATTGGAATATTTACCCCTGATTAGGCGAATTTCACTGAAAAAGCCTGTAGGGTTTAATTCCTCAATGGTTAATGCTAGAATTTTGAAAAGATGCAAGAAAAGAAGCACTTCAGATCACAAGAGCACACTGTGCTCCTGTCCTGGTTCAAGTATCTCAAAGCTGAATCACTAGGTAGGAGGGAAGAGTTTCAAACTCACAGAAAAGCGATTTAGCCAACTGGAAAAATTCCCATGTTTCTTAGCTTCTGGGTACTAGATTTCTTGTGTATTTCAATGAAACTTTCTGACAAAATGATTCTCTATTGTGCCCCTACAGTGGCTCCCCAATTTGCTTATAGAACCATCACGGGGGGGGGTTTTTTTGTTTAGAGCCTATTGGATGTTTACCCTGATTAGCGCGAATTTCACTGAAAAACGCTGTTAGATTAATTCCTCAAGTGGTTAATGCTAGAACTTTAAAAATGCAGAACAACACTTTAGTTTCACAAGAGCACACACTGTGCTTCTGTCCTGGTTCAAGTATCTCAAAGCTGAATCACTAGGTAGCAAAAGAGTTTCAAACGCGACGTCACACATAAGCGATTTACGCCAACTGGAAATAATTTCATGTTTCTTAGCTTGTGGGTACTAGGTTTCTTGGTGTATTTCAATGAAACTCTGACAAAATGATTCTCTCTTGTGCCCCATCATGGCTCCCCAAATTTGGTCAATCCACATAACGCATTTTTGTTTAGAGCCCTATTGGATGCTTACCCTGATTAGACGAATTGTCACTGAAAACTGCTCCTGTAGTTTAATTCCCTCAATGGGTTAATGCTAGAATTTTGAAAAATGCAGAGAAGCCCTTCAGATCACAAGAGCACACTGTGCTTCTTTCCTGGTTCAAGTATCTCAAAGCTGAATCACTAGGTAACAAAAGAGTTTCAAACTCACAGAAAAGCGTTTTAGCGGTAACTGGAAATAATTTTCATGTTTTCTTAGCTTCTGGGCACTAGGTTTCTTTGTGTATTTCAATGAAAACTCTGAAAAAATTGATTCTCTCGATGTGCCCATCACGGCTCCCAAGTTTGGTCATCAGACCATCAAGGGTGTTTTGTTTACAGTCAATTGAATGTTTAACCCTGATTAGGCGAAAATGCCTGAAAAAGCCTGTGAGTTTAATTGTTAATGGTTAATGCTAGAACTTTTAAAAATGCAGAACAACACTTTAGTTCACAAAGAGCAACTGTGCTTCTCTCCTGGTTCAAGTATCTCAAAGCTGAATCACTAGGTAGCAAAAGAGTTTCAAAACTCACAGAAAAAGCATTGTAGACAACTGGAAATAATTCCCATGTTTCTTAAGACTGTGTGGTTACTAGGTTTCTTTGTGTATTTCAATGAAACTCTGACAAAATGATTCTCTCTTGGTGCCCTCATGGCTCCCCAAATTGCTTATCCTAACCATCACGGGTTTTTGTTTTTTTTTTATTTTTTGTTTAGGCCTATTGGATGTTTACCCTGATTAGGCGAATTTCATTCCAAACGGGTGAAAAACGCCTGTTTGATTAATTCCTCAATGGTTAATTCTAGAACTTTGAAAATGCAGAAAAGCACTGTCAGATGACAAGAGCAAAACTGTGCTTCGTTTCCTGGTTCAAGTATCTCAAAGCTGAATCACTAGGTAACAAAGAGTTTCAAACTCACAGAAAAGCGTTTTAGCCAACTGGAAATATATCCAAGTTTCTTAAGCTACTATGCACTAGGTTTCTTTGTGTATTTCAAGTGAAACTCTGAAAAAATGATTCTCTCTGTGCCCCTCAAGACTCCCCAAGTGTGGTCATCCCCTACCCTCGCATCAAGGGTGTTTTGTTGTACAGTCCTATTAGATGTTTACCGCTGATTAGGCGAAAAATGCCTGAAAAAACGCCTGTGAATTTAATTCTTAAATGGTTAATGCTTAGAACTTTCAAATCGCAGAACAACATTTTAGTTCACAAGAGCACACTGTGCTTCTGTCCCTGGTTCGTTCAAGTATCTCAAAGCTGAATCACTAGGTAGCAAAAGAGTTTCAAACTCACAAAAAACGTTTTAGCCAACCTGGAAATAATTCCATGTTGCCTTAGCTACTGGGTACTAGGTTTCTTTGGTGTATTTCAATCAATGAAGCTCTGACAAAATGATTCACTCTTGTGCCCCTCATGGATCCCCAAATTTGTTCAATCCACAATCACGCACGGGTTTTTTGTTTAGAGCCTATTGGATGTTTACCCTGATTAGGCAAATTTCACTGAAAACTCCTGTAGTTTAATTTCCTCAATGTTTAATGCTATAACTTTGAAAATGCAGAAAAGCAATTCAGATCACAAGAGCACACTGTGCTTTCTGTCCTGGTTCAAGTATCTCAAAGCTGAATCACTAGGTTAGCAAAAGAGTTTCAAACTCACAGAAAAGCGGTTTAGCCAACTGGAAATAATTCCAAGTTTCGTAGCTTTGTGGGTACTAGGTTTCTTTGTGTATTTCAATGAAACTCTGACAAAATGATTCTCTCTTGTGCCCCTCATGGCTCCCCCAAATTTGGTCATCCCCACCATCACGGGTTTTTTTGTTTAGTGGTTGGCCTTCTCGCTGATGAGCCTATTGGATGTTTACCCTGATTAGGCGAATTTCACTAACTAAAAACGCCTGTTTAGATTAATTCCTCAATGGTTAATGCTAGAACTTTGAAAAATGCAGGAAAAACACTTCCGATCACAAGAGCAACATTGTGCTTCTTTCTTCGGTTCAAGTATTTCAAAGCTGAATCACTAGGTAACATAAGAGTTTCAAACTCACAGAAAAGCGTTTTAGCGAACTGGAAATAATTCCATGTTTCTTAGCTTCCTGGGGCACTAGGTTTCTTTGTGTATTTCAATGAAACTCTGAAATAAATGATTTCTCTCATGTGCCCCTCAAGGCTCCATAAGTTGGTCCCATCCCACCATTAAGGGTCTTTTGTTTACTGTCTATTGGATGTTTACCCTGATTAGGCGAATTTCACTGAAAATGCCTGGAATTTAATTCCTCAATGGTTAATGTTAGAACTTTTGGAAAATGCAGAAAAGCACTTCAGATCACAAGAGCACACTGTGCTCCTGACCTGGTTCAAGTATCTCAAAGCTGAATCCACTAAGTAACAAAAGAGTTTTTCAAAACTCACAGAAAAGCGTTTTTAGCGATATGGAAATAATTCCATGTTTCTTAGCTTCTGGGCACTAGGATTTCTTTGTGTATTTCAATGAAACTCTGAAGAAATGATTCTCTCTAGTCACCCTCAATGCTGCCCCATGTTTGGTCATCCCACCATCAAGGGTGTGTTTAGTTTACAGTCTATTGGATGTTTACCCTGATTAGGCGAAAATGCCTGAAACGCCTGTGAGTTTACTTCTTGAATGGTTAATGCTGTAGAACATTAAAAAGCAGAAACAACCACTTTAGTTCACAAGAGCACACTGTGCTTCTGTCCTGGTTCAAGTATCTCAAAGCTGAATCACTAGGTAGCAAAAGAGTTTTCAAACTCACAGAAAAGCGTTGTAGACAACTGGAAATAATTCCATATTTCTCAAGCTTGTGTGTACTAAGGTTTCTTTGTATATTTCAATGTAAAACTTTTGACAAAATGATTCATCTTCTGGGCCCCTCATGGCTCCCAAATTTGGGTCAATACCACCATCACGGGTTTTTTGTTTAGAGCCATTGGAGGTTGTACCACCGTGATTAGGCCGAATTTTCACTGAAAACGCATATACGCTGTAGTTTAATTCCTCAATGGTTAATGCTAGAACTTTGAAAATGCAGAAGAGGCACTGCAGATCACAAGAGCACACTGTTGCTCCCTGTCCCTGGTTCAAGTATCCTCAAAGCTGAATTTAACTATGTAGGAAAAAGAGTTTCAAACTCACAGAAAAGTGTTTTAAGAGAACTGGAAATAATTTCATGTTTCTTAGCTTCTGGGGCACTAGGTTTCTTTGTGTATTTCAATGAAACTCTGAAAAAATGATTCTCTCATGTGCCCCGTCAAGGCTCCCCAAAGTTTGGTCATCAGGCCGATCAAGGGTGTGTTTTGTTTACAGTCTATTGGTATGTTTCCTTGATTAGGCGAAAATGCCTGAAAACGCGCTGTGAGTTTAATTTCTTAAATGGTTAATGGCTAGAACTTTGAAAAATGCAGGAACAACACTTTAGTTCACAAGAGCACACTGTGCTTCGTGTCCAGGTTTCAAGTATCTTCAAAGCTGATCTCAAGGTAATAAATGAGTTTCAAACTCACAGTAAAAAGTGTTTTAGAGAACTGGAGAAAAAAAAAAATTAATTCCATGTTTTCTTAGCTTCTGAGGAACTAGGTTTTCTTTGTGTATTTCAATTGAAACTTGAAAAAATTGATTCCTCTCATGTGCCCCTCAAGGCTCCCCCAGTTTGGTCATTACCTACATCAAGGGTGTTTTGTTTAGCAGTCTATGGGATGTTTGTACCCTGAGTTAGGCGAAACTGCCTGAAAACGCCTGTGAGTTTAATTACTTTAAATGGTTAATGCTCAGGAACTTTAGAATTGTCAGCAACAAGACTTTTAGTTCACAAGAGCACACTGTGCTTCTGTCACTGGGTTCAAGTATCGTCAAAAAAAGCTCATTCACTAGTAGCAGAAAGAGTGTTCAAACTCACACAAAAGCGATTTCGCCAACTGGAAATAATTTCATGTTTCTTAGCGTTGTGGTAACTAAAGTTTCTTTGTGTATTTCAATGAAACTCTGACATTAAAATGAGTGTCTCATCTTGTGCTCCCCTCATGCTCTCCCCAAATTGGTCAATCCACCATCACGGGTTTTTTGTTATATCCATTGGATTGATTACCCTGATTAGACGAAGTTCACTGAAAACCTCCTGAAGTTTAAGGTTGTTTCAATGTTAATGCGTCAGAACTTTGGAAAAATGCAGAAAAAACACTTCCGATCACTATAGCAGCATTTGCGCTTCTTTCCTGGTTCAAGTATCGCAAAGCTGGATCAGCAAGGTAACGATAAGAGTTTGCAAAACTCACAGAAAAGCGGTTTTTAGCGAACTGGAAATAATTCCATGTTTCTTATCTTCCTGGGGCACTAGGATTTCTTTGTGTAATTTTTCAAATGAACACTCTCGAAATAAATGATTCTCGTCATGTTGCCCCTCAAGGCTCCATAAGTTTGGTCCCATCCCCACCATTAAGGGTCTTTTGTTTTACAGGTCTATTGTCTGTGTAGCGCCTGATTTGGCGAAAATGCAATGTAAACGCCTGTGCGTTTAATTTCTTAAATGGTTTAATGTTAGAGAACTTTTAAAACTCCACGCAGAACAAGCACTTTGAGTTCACACAGAGCACACCTGTGTGCTCCTGATCCCTGGTTCAAGTATCGCAAAGCTGTATCAACTAAGTTAACAAAAGAAGTTTTCAAACGCACAAAAAAGCGTTTTTAGTCGATACTGGAAATAATTCCATGTTTCGTTAGCTTCTGGGCAACTAGGTATTCCTTTGTGTAGTTCAATGAAGACTCTGACAGAACCGATTTCTCTCTAGTGCACCCTCAATGGATGCCCCAATGTTTGGTCAACTCCCACCATCAAGGGTGTTTTTGTTTTACAGTCTAATGGGATATGTTAGCCCTGATTAGGGCGAAAATCACTGATAAAGCCTGTGAGTTTAAATCTTGAATGGTTAATGCTAGAATTTTAAAAACGCAGAACAGCACTCTTAGTTTCGAGCAAGAGCACAACTGTGCTGTCAGTTCCTGGTCTCAAGGTATCTTCCAAAGCTGAGTATCACTAGGTAGCAAAAGAGTTTTCAAACTCACAGAAAAGCGATGTAAGACAACTGGAAATAATTCCATATTTCTCAGCTTTCTGTGTACTAGATTTCTTTGTGTATTCTTCAATGAAAACTTTTGACCAACATGATTCATCATCTTGGGCCCCTCATGGCTCCACCCAATTTGGCTTAATAGCACCATCACGGGTTTTTTGTTTAGGAGCCTATTGGATGTTGTACCACCGTGATTAGGCCGAATTTTCACTGAAAACGCCTGTAAGGTTTTTAATTCCTCAATGGTTAATGCTAGAACTTTGAAAATGCAGAAGAGGCACTGCAGATCACATGAGCACACTGGTGCTCCCTGTCCCTGGTTCAATTATCCTCAAAGCTGAATTACTATGTAGGAAAAAGATTTTCAAACTCACAGAAAAGTGTTTTAAGAGAACTGGAAATAATTTCATGTTTCTTAGCTTCTGGGGCACGAGGTTTCTTTGTGTATTTCAATGAAACTCTGAAAAAATGATTCTCTCATGTGCCCCGTCAAGGCTCCCCAAGTTTGGTCATCATCCGATCAAGGGTGTTTTGTTTACAGTCTATTGGATGTTTCCTGATTAGGCGAAAATGCCTGAAAACGCTGTGAGTTTACTTCTTGAATGGTAATGACTAGAACATTAAAAACGAAGCTGTTAAACAACACTTTAGTTACAAGAGCACACTTTGGATTCGTTCCTGGTTCAAGTATTCAAAGCTGAATCACTAGGTAGCAAAAAGAGTTTCAAACTCACAGAAAAGCGTTTTAGACAAACTGGAAATAATGCCATATTTTCTGCTTGTCGTGTACTAGGTTTCTTTTGTATATTTCAATGAAACTTTGGACAAAAATGGATTCTCTTTGTGCCCCTCATGGCTCCCCAAATTTGTTCAATCACCATCTCGGTTTTTTGTTTCGAGGCCTATTGGCTTGTTACCTTGATTTGGCGAATTTCACTGAAAACCGCTGTAGTTTAATTCCTCAATGGTTAATGCTTTAGAACTTTGAAAATGCAGAAGAGCACTTTCAGATCACATAGAGCACACTGTGTCCTGTCATGGTTCAAGTATCTCAAAAGCTGAATTACTATGTAGGAAAAG